>JAGKTI010007863.1:0-35447 GCA_018397915.1 Birgus latro | reverse complement strand
CCCCATCCTTTTCCACGAATTCCTTGACTCAGCCAATTTCTGCCACTTTTTGCCTGCAAACTTTTTTTCATCTCATCTCTCCACCTACTGTCTGGCCCTTTCTGCTATGCTTACAACCTCTTGAAGCCAAGTCAGTCAGCCTCTTGCTCCATCGGTTATCCCTTATTCTTGCTACATGACCTGCCCACCTCCATTTCTGTTTTTATAACTTTTATAATGTCTGATATTGGTCTGTTCCTTCGCCCAATTTAATCTTTTCTTGTCTCTTAAAGATATTCCCTACTTGATCTTCCCATTTCTCTTTGAGAACGGATTAATTTTTCATCGATTTTGTCAGTTTCCAGGTCTCACAACCGTATGTCATAGCTGGGATTCTACATTCATTATACATTTTTCGTTTCATACATACTATATTGGCCATACTCCACTGAAAATCCATCCATCTATCATCCATTTCTAGTGTATACCATCATGAGCGTACAAGCCTGGGGCTAAACTACACAGTACCGAAATGTAAGGCGAGGGTGAGCAGCCTCAATCATCCCTGGGAGGCATGTGACTAATACACCCCAACCACAAAATGGCGTAACCAGGGGAAAGGCCAGGGTGGTACTAGCCACCCCGAAATACCGGAGCAATATGCATGCAACTCCGCCAAAGGATTCTCTTGAGCCACTCCATGATTATGACTGGCCACCCTTTAGCTACCCCAGCCTTGCTGCGCCCCTGCTACCACCTTCGGATAAACCCTTGCGGGCCCAATCCTGTTGGATTACACGATATCAAGTATAAACCTTCACTTATCACCAAATCCAAGAAATTACCTATAAATAATTATCTAATAATCTCGCAATTTTTGCATAGATTTTGATTGGGTGTATGTGAGAACTCATACTTTAGATATAGTAATATAAATATATTTGAAAGTTGCTTATGGCGAGTAGACTGTAGCACCAGTCGAGCAGGGCAGTACTCCCAAGGTGGATGGAAGGCTGATGACAGGGAGAGCTGGAGCTCCCGTTTCATCAGCCCTCAGGACTTGTTCATGACCATCCCCCCCTTTGCTGAACTTTTTCAGTGTCTCAGTAACACAGAGTAGGACAGCATGCTCTCCAATACAAGTTTCTCTAACTGTCAACACCAAACTACATGCACACTACACACTACACTTCCTTTTCAAAATTTGTAAAAAAAGAAAATGGCGCACATAAATCATGCCTCGGAGTCCCCAGGGGGGGGGGACCATAAATGCCCCCACCATTCGCCCCTCTCCCGGTGACGACTCACAGAGCTGCCTGGAACCACTGTCTGACTTACTCCTTCGTCATTTCTGTAACATTCACGGCCTTTCCTCTAACTTTCGCTCTGTTGAACACCACCTCTTCTCATCTAAACCTCACCTTCTCTTTCTCACCGAGACTCAGCTGTCTGAGGCAACTGACAGTAAACCCTTTTCTGTATCCTCCTACTTTATTCTTATTTCAAAGCCAAAGGTGACTGTTGCGTATATGTACGCAACGATCTATCTTGCTCTCGTGTTCCTGAACTTGATTCTTCTGAATTCTCTAATCTCTGGCTTCGGCTGTCCTGTCATTCTCTGACTAAATATATCTGTGCTGTTTACTTATCTCCTAATTCTACTGTCAAAAATTCTTTAACTATCTTACTTCTACGATGGAACACATTCTATCCATTTCTCCTTTCTCTGAAATCTCCATTCTAGGAGATTTCAATGTTCACCACCACCTTTGGCTCTTCTCTCCTTTCACTGATCCACCTGGTGAACAAGTCTACATCTTTTCCATCCTTAATGACCTTGAGCAGCTTGTACAGCACCCTGCCCGTATCCCTGACCGGCTTGAAGAGAGTTCCAACATACTTGACCTTTTCCTAACAACTAATCCTTCTGTTTACACTGTTAATCTTTCCTCTCCGTTGGGCTCCTCCGATCATAACCTTATTACCTTAACCTGTCCTATCGCTCCGGTACGGCCTGTGGACTCTACAAAGAAACGCCGCCTGTGGCACTTTGGAGCTGCAGATTGATTTTCCTTGGAATGATTATTGCTTCCATGGCCGGGAGCCATCTGAGTGTGCCTTGTGCATTACAGAGGTTATTCTCTCGGGCATGGAAGCATACATTCCTTTCTCATATCCTCTGACTAATGCAAGAAAGCCTTGGTTTAATCACGCTTATTCTAATGCTGTCCGCAACAAGGAGAAGGCCTATAAGAGGTACTGGAGCCAACCCACCCCTAAATCACATCTTTTATATATTTCTGCCCGGAATCGTGCTAAGTCTGTTCTTCGCTCTGCTAAAAATAATCTCATCCATGCTAAATGTTCTCAACTCTCCAACTCGAATTCTTCTCGCTCCTTCTGGCACCTTGCCAAAAACCTTTCTAACAACTTTACCTCATTATCCTTCCCTCCTCTTTTCTACTCTGATGGCTCTGTAGCTATTTCTTCTACTGATAAAGCAGATCTCTTCGCTCAGACTTTCTCCTCCAGTTCCATCTTAGACGATTTCGGTGCTATTCCTCCATCACTTTCCCCCTCTGACTTCCTCTTGACTGACATTAAAATTTCTTCAGCTGATGTATTTTCTGCCATCACTGGCCTCAATACTAACAAGGCATATGGGCCTGATGGAGTCCCTCCTGTTGTCCTCAAAAACTGTGTTTCTGTGCTTACACCCTGCCTAGGTAAACTCTTTCGCCTTTGTCTACCAACTTGTACCTTTCCTTCTTGCTGGAAGTTTGCTCTCATTCAGCCAGTCCCAAAGAAGGGTGACCATTCCCAACCCTCTAACTATCGTCCAATTGCTTTAACATCCTGTGTCTCAAAAGTTTTCAAGTCAATTCGTAACAGAAAAATTTTAAAGCATCTTTCCTGTCACAACCTTCTTTCTGATCGTCAGTATGGGTTCCGCCAGGGACGCTCCACTGGCGATCTTCTCACCTACCTTTCAGACTCCTCGTCATCCTCCTTTTGGGACTTTGGCGAAAGCGTTGCCATTGCATTTCACATCTCAAAGGCTTTCGATCGAGTCTGGCATAAATCATTAATTTCCAAACTGCCCTCTTACGGTTTCTATCCTTCTATCTGTGCCTTCATCTCTAGCTTCCTTTCTGGTCGTTCTATACCCGCTGTTGTAGACGGCTATAGTTCTTCTCCTAGACCTATCAACAGTGGTGTTCCTCAGGGCTCTGTCCTATCACCAATTCTCTTCCTTTTATTCATCAATGACCTTCTAAGCTGTACATGTAACCCTATCCACTCATATGCTGATGATTCCACCCTTCACCTTTCCATTCGGTTTCCGCAACGTCCATCTCAGCAGTTACTTCAACAAAAAAGGGATGAGGCTATGGCACACCTAATGTCTGACTTGGCTCGTATCTCTGATTGGGGTAAAAATAATCTTGTTATTTTTAATGCATCAAAAACTCAGTTCTTACACTTATCAACCCGACAAAATCTTCCTCAGGATTACCCACTAATGTTTAATAATGTCCAGTTCTGTCCTGCATCATCCTTGAACATGCTTGGGGTTTCATTCTCTCGGGATCTGTCTTGGAAAGAACATACTGTATTACATCTCTTGTGAAATCTGCTTCCAAGAGATTAGGTGTGCTAAGCCGATTCCGAACTTTCTTTACCCCTGCACAGTTGTTGACCTTGTACACGGGTTTTATTCGCCCGTGTATGGAGTACAACTCTCATGTGTGGGGAGGCTCCCCACATGCAGCTCTTCTCAATAGGGTGGAGTCAAAGGCTTTTCGTCTCATTAACTCTCCTCCTCTTACTGATTCCCTTCAACCTTTGTCTCTTCGCCGCACTGTTGCATCTTTATCTCTCTTCTATCGCTACTTCAACGGTCACTGTTCCTCTGAACTGTCTGCTTGCATCCCTCCACCTCTACGACAGACAGGCACGTAGTACTCGTCTAGCAACAAACTCTCATCTCTTTTCTGTCCAACTCTCTAATGCAAGAGTTAACCGTTACTCCCAGTCCTTCATTTATGCAACTGGTCAACTCTGGAACTGTCTTCCTCTGTCTGTATTCCGTACTTCCTATGATCTCAAGTCTTCCAAACGCAGTGTGTCCAGGGATCTCGAAATGAATAGATCTTGAATTTGGCTCTCTTTTGTATTGTTTTTTCTTTTTCTTGGGAAGAACAGTATGCAGGCCTGTGGCCTTTGGTTCCTTCTTCCTTGCTTTAAAAAAAAAAAAAACGTAAGAATAGCGAACGAGAAAAGGTCGATAAAATGAAACTGAACAAACAGGAGGAAAGTGACTGGAGAACTGACATCAGTGACCGACGGAAAGAAACAAGAATGAAAGCCATGGTTACAAAGTACATGACAAAAAATATTATTAGTGTTACTGAATGAGTATTAAAAACATGCAAGAAAACTCACCTGCACTACGGGGTCCCACCAGTGTTTGTTTTGATGCTGAAATCATGTGTGTGGATATCCTTCGACCAATCAGTGTAAGCCTAGGAAGTTCTCAGCAATTTAAACCAATCAGAAAACAGTTCTTATGACGTCTAGGCAATATCTTCCACGCCAGTGGCCAATCAGAAGTGAGGGGGCGTGTCACAGTTGGCCTTTTAAACCCGGTGCGCGCACCTCGTCGCCATTCCACTGCTGTAAAAGGTTGAGTGTGTTGGTATCGTTGTGTGTTGCCGCTGATATTTTGCTAACTTCATCATGTCTGACCAGTATTTTGATAAGTACGATCACTACAACTTCGACGACAAGTTGGTGCATTCGAGAGGCAGTGGCAAGCAAAGGTCGAAGCAGGAGGCGGAGCAGAACAAGCACCACAACGACACAGATGGACACACCAGGAAGATAGTCAATAACATGAAGAACAATGAAACCAACAACAGATTAGCGGAGGCGCACTCTATCAAACATTAACTCTAAGAATCAATTATTAGTGGGGTGAGTATGAGTTTAATTCGTAACGGCCGATTAACGTAAGTAAATTCAGTAATAATCTATATTGATTGTCTTGGGTGACTTGCACGTGTTATTCCTGGCGGTTCTAGTTATCTTACGTGTAGGCCTAATGAACATCTTTTTCATTTTAAATTATGTGGTCGTTCGCGCACCGCATTATTTGAAGAAAAAGCCGTGTGGCGTGCAGTTTGGGGGTTTACGAGAAAAGTGTGGGGGAGCGACAAGCCGTATTAATTTGATAATGGTAAATTACATTGTGATTATTTCGTGTACATTTTCCCTTTACAAGACGGTGAGAAAGTACGTGATGGAAAGCGTTCACTATAATGAGGTTGAAGTGGTATCAGCTGTTACCATGCAGTCAGGCCACCACCACCGGCTCTTTGGGATCGCGGACCTCTTTCTTCTATATTTACTGATATATCTGCTAGTTTTTATTAGACTTTGGTTTGGTCTGTGTGCTGTGTAGGTGTTGATTTGCGTGTTTGTATGCTTGGATTTTTGGAGAAATTGATTGTTGTTCAATGACATGGGAAATTTACACGGCGACCTTCTCAGAGGTGAGGGGAAGGTCGTCTGTCTGCCTGTCTTCCGTGGTGGCTGGTGAGGCAGGTGGAAGGAAGGAATCTGTGGTTAGGGAGATCGGGAGTGGCGAGGATTGACACAAGTTTGGTTTGAGCAGGAGTCTGGTCCGTACTCTCTTTCGCTAAAGAGCCTACACACTTCCTCTTCCTTCAGTAAATTTCACACGTTAATGTTCACATGTATAGATCTTCCAGCTTCGACGTTACAGGAATATTAAGTAGCACAAGAATGAATAGGGATGTGTAATATGCAGAATATAATGGAAAAAGTACTAAATAACCTCCGTTGAGAATATAAACCCGTTCACCAGCAAACATAAAGTAACTTCAGATAATTTTTGTTGGAAGACAGTGCTGTGAAACTAACTAGTTCTTTCCTATCTTCTTCCTGTGATGAGAGGGATTTGATTAGTTTGTTTTTGAATCTTGTCGCAGAAATGTAAATGACTGAGGATTGAAATTTAAAAGTTGGTGAGAGAGGCAGCCCACAAGTAGTATCGTAAACCGATACGTATTCAGTGAAAAATATTGAATTTTTGCTACATTTACACCTTTAATGATGTATTTATTTAATTCCTATCCAGACAATTTATTAACCCAGTAGAGTTTCCTGACCTGGAGGGATAGCTAGCCTCCCCTTATATTGAGTACTAGGATTAAGTCAAATGAATGTGATTATAATGAAATTAATAGTTACTTGGTAAACCAGGACAGTACCGTACATTTATGGACCACCATTTTTAAGATGTTGAAGGGGAGCTTACATGTGGTGATACTGCATTATGTGTGGACCAGCTGCTACCTGTCCATAGGCCAAACCTCCTTTATTTCCCTGCACCTTGACACATGAAGGACCCTGGTAAAGCACTGTGTACCACAAGGGTGTGTTAGATCCCTACAGCATCCTGTACTGTAAGTTACATGTTGGATGGTCCCGTAGAAGCAGTTGCTTACTTGTGCTTGACTGATATTGGGCAGACAAACTGGGATGAAGGAGCCACCACACCATGATTTTTAACTGCTGCATAAATAATGCACTAAAAGATGCTTTTATTCAACATTTCTTTCACAGGTCTGTAATCTAGCCTAGCTTCACCTGCCACAGTTGTGAAGCAAGTGTCACCCTCAGTATGGGACTCATGCAATTGAAAAATGTATTGCAGATAGTGTTGCATGAGAAGGTCATCAGCAAAAGATGGGATTGTAATGGACAGTTATATTGCATAGTATAATCCATACATGTATTGTCCATCAGGTTTTCTGGCTTATTTTGCACTGACAGTTGCATTTTTGTTTACCTTGCAGATCATGTTGGCAAACCAAAGCTTTACTAGTATAGACAACGGATTCGGACTGCCTTTGGGACCATACCTGCTGTCAGTGCTGGTAGTGTGAAGCACACATCCATCAGTATTTTAACTTCTTTACCTTGAATGCATCTTTTCATGTGATTTGCATTTTTTTTTTTTCCAGCTTGGGGAAAACATCTTGCAGTGAAAGGGATAATCAAGGCTATATTATAACTCTGTTGGGAAAGTCTAAATTGAATCAAAACAAGTTGCGTTAACTAAGATCTTGGGCTCAAGGGTTAAAAGTGCTTGGTTCATGTTCATTAATGTTAGCTCGGAAAAGGTTTTAAAAATAGGGTAAATTATTGTCACAGTTGAGGGTATCTCACAAATTAGTGTTGTATATTTGAAATTTAACTTGCCCACTGTTTTCTTAAGGCATAGTGCAATTTTGAGTAAAATTTTTAAAAACTGCAATTACAAACTTACTGCTGTTTGGGCAGGCATGTAGAATGTAAGTGAAAGGGCAAACACTAAGTTAGCAGTCTGTAAGCTATCCAATCATCTTGGTTTCTGTCAGATGGTATCACAGTATGTTTTACCTTAAGATAATTTTTCATCTGTCAAGCCAGCATGTTTTCTCCAGCAGGTACAAATGTTAAGGGTTATATAGTTGTACAACTTGTGGTGTAAGGAGTTGCCAGTTTCAGATGGTATCACAGTATGTGTTTTATCTTAAGATAATTTTTCATCTGTCAAGCCAGCATGTTTTCTCCAGCAGGTACAAATGTTAAGGGTTATATTGTTGTACAACTTGTGGTGTGAGGAGTTGCCAGTCTGGCCAACTGGCAAATGTTGCATTAATGTTCTGTTCCATCTTGTCATTGTTGTGATTAAAGAATAATGATTTTGTAACGTAGTGTTTTATTTACCAATATGTGGAAATGTATAGTATGGGTGTGTGAAAACTTCACTTCAGTAATGTTTATATTTATTCAACAAAGGTTAAACTGAAAATTTACAATATATATACAACTTAAAAAGGGGACATATTCAAACTATAATGTGACTTTAAACCATTTGTAATGATACTGGTACAGTGCAGAATTAAGCTAATGCAAAACAATCTTGCTACTTGTACTGTATCCTTGGCCTGCATGTCAAGGTAAGGCAAATTTGTTTGAAACACTTGCCCAAGTCAAGCTTCAGTGCAGCAAAGAATACACTGGTCATAAAGCATTAAGAATATTAATGCCCCTATACTTTATTACTTAGCAAAAATTTAGGAAATCTTTACAAGCTAAAATCTGTTCTTGATAATGCCATTTCAACGACTTCTGCATGTCCTCCGGTGATAGACGCCAGTACTGAACATACAGCTTAATGAAAGTGTGTAAATTCTTGGAACCATGTGAGTAAAAATGGATCATGGAAGACTTGCAAGTAATATATTGAGAAGGCTGAAAATAACTTTGACAGTATTATACCAGCATAATTTTTAAGTTCAGTGAAATGGCACTACAATCCATCAGATACTGGGCTGGTGTTATGAACTTTGTTGAGCTATTTCTTGGTAATGTAGGGTATATTATTAGTGGTACTGTATAACTGCAAAGCAAACATTTGTTGGCTGTCCTCACAATATTCCATTTCCATTTTCTAAAGTTCAGTGGAATCTTACCTACCACCATACATATCTTGATGCAAAAAGGCTCTGATATGGAAAAGAATTATATGAAATCTGGTATGATTGACTGAAGCCCGGAACTTTGTGTATACTGTGTATTCATAAAACTACTACCTTCACTAAAGGTATGTTGAAAGTGCTGTGGTTTGGTAATCAGTCACTATGGATAATTAAGTAAAACATGTCTCTCCTTACCATTACCAAAGGAGTCTTTCTGCAACTACACAAATTCTCTTGGATAATTTCAACTCTGTACTGTAAGTGGTTCTATTAGTCTATGGATACATTAAGCAAGATTTAATGATGTCTGTGCATATCTGTAAAGCTGTTGCTTGAACTTTAGTTAACAATACCCTATGGGTTTTATGAAGAAAATATCTGGTGGCTACTGATATTGTACAGGTTTATCTCCAACCAATATTCTGTATGTCAGTTACCTAAACACTTGTAATGGTAAATAACAAATCGGGCACTACTGCATTTCAGAATTAATGTTACAGAATTATCACCTGGGAGAATTGTTCATATGTTTATAATATATACAGGATATCAGTTTCTGTACAGTCAAGAAGAATTGCCTTAATATCTAGTGGACGACTAATGGACGACCTGCGTACTTACAAGTAATTGTGGGTATCAGTTGAGAACTGCTCAGTTACTGGTCAGAAACTAGAATTACATCTGGAGAAAGAGGAATATTCTACAATAGAAATGACAGTTGAGACTATGTTTTTTTAATTAGCCACAATTACAGTATTCAATTTGACAACACTGCCTGAACCTAAATTATTAAAGGATCTGCCACATAACTAGCATCCAGTCTACTGATACCAGTCACTCCTTAAATAAGAAATTGTGTGGGTACAGATAATATCAACTCTTTAAAAATTATTTGACAGCTACAGTTAAGCAGAATATCTCTGTAGTGATTAAAGCTAAGATTAGCTATGGTTCATTAATTAGGGGATAGAGCAACTGGAGCATTAATGCTTGAATGGTCTCTACTGATAAGCCTGACAGGTTAAGTGATGCCACTTGCTAAACTACAAAGGGGTAAACTAAAGAATGCAGTATGACATCATCTGTGACAGCAGTTACAGTGCAATTAAAAAAAAAAAAGCATTTATTCATTCTGTACTTTTATGCAGAGATCCCTGTTCTGTGCTATTAGAGTACTACTGTAATATACATATTAGTCTGCTTTCTCAGTTATACTTACCTCTTACCACTCAGGAAGAATTTGTTGTGAAGTTTTAAAAGCTACAACAAGTGGCAATTAATACGGATCCTACAGTTTACGGTATTCTGTACTTATTACAATAAAATACAAATGTTCCACTTGCTTACTGTCTTGACTAAAAATAGTATATATACAGATTACTTCAGGGTACAATTAACATAAACTTGCACTTACAGAAGACAGGAAGTACAACCTAATGGAGTACGCAGGACATCAAAAGTCCACATATGAATTATCTTGCCATACTACTGTTAAAGAAACTGGATACTCTCAGCCACCATAAAATAATTACTTTTCAAGCATCTATACTGTCTATTTAAAAAAAAAAAAAAAGTAAAACACTTTCAATGTAATATAACTTGTAAATGACACCAAGTCAGGCCTGTCATTCTTATGCAAGTGTTTATGTATGTGAATAGTTTTGAAAAATGTGTGAGCCCATGACCTGGCTTCAACTAAACTGTGATCCCCCCTCCCTCCACCACCACCACCACCACTACCAGACAACTTTTAACCAACTACAGTTTATGTGAATGGGGGGGAGGAGGGGTAGACTGTAGATGAGATGCAGGGGATAGAAAGGAGAGATATAAGAAGGCTGTGTGAGTTGGGCAGGAGGCCAGCCAAATGGGAGAGAACAGGGCAACATGGGGATGATTTGTTTGTGGCCACATGGGATTAAGGCATCTGAGTATACATAAACAGAAATAAAGACTCTCTAGATATGAGCGGTTGATGAAGAACCTACAATTTAAAAAATCTCCAAAACTGAATAAAACCATCTGAAAGTAACACGAATGAAAGGTCATCAGAGCGAAGGAGTTGAGCTTCTTTAACTCGCCGAGTCCCATCGACGTACGGTGTATGTCGCTACTTTTTTCCGCGGACAGACCCAACGACGTACATCGTATGTCACGTAATTGCAAGGCCCATTGTGTGTACATTTTTCAACATTCGCGGGTGATTTTTGGTAGGCATATGTGGGAGACCTTCCTCTACCTGCTGTCAAGTGGGGATACTGCCTGGCCCCTCCTAACCCCCCTCCCCCCCACACTGGGCAATTCATTAGTAGCAACCTAGCCAGTAAAGGTATGTTGCCCCACAGTCTCTCTAATGACGAAATTCACGGTGAAAGTGATTCCTGAGGTGGAGGACAAAAAAACAAAAAAGCTAGAGGTAGAAACAAACAGAAGTGATGAGGTGGTAATGTCATAAAGGAAGGTGCCATATACTGGGGTTTTGGGTAAGTGAACAATGCTTATAAATGCCTATATTATTGTGTGAAAACCATAACAGACTTTTACTACACATAAATTCGTACCAAATAAATGAAATAAATATGAAATTTAAAGTGGCTTGAATTAGTCAACCCTTCCATAGTTCGTTTTCTGAGCCAAGTACCCTGAAAAAGAAGGAAAACGTAAGGTTGAGTGACACCTGTATCAACATTTTTTTTTTACCTCAGGATCGCGATTTCACTATGAATTTTTGATGTTTCTCACCAAAAGCAAAGGTTTCAGCAAAAAAACAAAAAGTTGAAAATCGGTCGGGATCTGGGGGTAGGCTGGGTAAAAAACCAGTCGGGACTCGGCGGGTTAAATCCACCACACACAGTTGGTCTGTTAATATTACTCATGCACAAGCTAGCCTGAGTGTGTGTGTATTATGGCCTGATGGTCTGTGGCCTGACCTGAGCTAGTTAACCCAAGAAGTCTCGACTGAGCAAAACAAACATAAAGTGTGTAGGCTACTCGCGCATGTGCTTGCATGTGTTTTATCTTGGTGCAAGGACTGTATTCCTCGGAAGTGTCATATAGTGACTGGCAAGGCTGAACCAATATCTTGACAGGTGTGATGCTATAAAGACTTATACTGTATAAAGATGTCACACTTTGTCTTAATAAACCATTTAAAAAGTGGTAATGGATAAACAGTAACATCCAGTCCCACTATGCCCACTTCAAGATATAAGGGTCTGACGATAGGCCACTCACTAGGAAACTACAGTAAACTCTCAACTGTCCGTTATTGCAATATCTGCCCCAACGCAGTATCCGGCGCTGCTGGCTTGGCTCTATTGAAGTAACATCTGGTACCGAAACAGGATGTAACCAGCAGTTCTATGCAATATCCAGCAATGAGGCATCTCAACTGGCTCATAAACAGTGGCCGACCAGAGCTGTACTATCCATCATCCAATTCTATAGGCCCCATGAGGAGTGTAGGAGCCCGGGGCTAGGCAAGTTGGTCCTGACATTTATGATGAGAGTGACCGGCCTCACTCATCCCTGAGTGGCATTACATGAGCAATAAACCCCAACCACCTCTTGGATATAGACCTGCAATGGCTCACCTTGATTGGAGCACCTTAATTACTCACTAAACCACCAAGTGCCATAACTTAGTTATATGGTTACCACCCAATATAATAGTAAATGGTTTCCTGGCTTGTCATTCAGTGTAGAGTTACCCATAGGCAGAAGGTAGGGGAAAGAAAGACAGAAGAGGGAGTGTAAAGTCACCCATGGGCAGAAGAAAGAGGAAAGAAAGACAGAAGAGGAAGGATGGAAGAGAGGAAAGGGCAGACACCCAAAGCGGCACTACATCGAGTGAGTATTTTATGCTTAATTTTCATCTTTTACTCACAGGAAAGTTTTTAAGATAGAGGGTCAAGGCTGACAATAATGCAATATTGTGAAATGCCAGATATTGCATAGTACCCTCCAGTGGCTCAATATTCAGCATTGAGCCACTGGAGGGTACTATGCAATATCCGGCATTTCACATTTATTTGGCGTAGGGTTGTTTGGCTGAATTACGCTGGATAATTGAGAGTTTACGTGTGCAGTGTATCATTAAATGAATGAAAGACCTCTATCTGTCCATGTATGATTAGTTCATATATGAGATTTTTTCCATATGAGTAGCATGGGGACAGGGTCATAATGCTGCAACTAACATACAAGATATGTCAGAATGGAAAATGACACATGTGACTGACGTGTGTCAGCTACGTAACTAGAATGGCATATTTCAAATGAAATGCCAAATTAAGTAAGTATGGTGGGCATGAAAAGAGTGAATGAAATTTGCAAAAATGTTCCTCCCATGATTTTTTTTGGGTAAAATTACCAAGGCCATCATCACCTTTCTCCATTCTGATTTCCTCTGTGGCTAACATAAAGAGTTTCATTTTATTCATTAATGTACATCCTTTACTTACACCATTTAATTAAAGTAGTTACATTCCATACAATGCACAGGGTACACTGATAAAAGTGAATCAGTAATAAGTATTAAACATTACAATTTGAACACTACATTATCCATGTCTGACTTCATGGACTGAATCTGAAATGACAAAATGCCACCTGGACACCAAATAATCAAGACAATTATACATGGTTTGATGTGCACATACAAAATACTGATTTAGTTTTGGTATACAGCAATAGTACTGATAACCTTATCACCTACAGTTCAGTTAATATTACAGTGTTTGTACCTGGACTAGCAGTATGAAGCACTGATGAGGTAACTTTACAAGCCTGGGTTGCTGAGAATACCGGTAGTTAAATATGACTTGCACTATTGCTACACATTGAATACTGTTGTATATAGCTGCATGAACCAAACTACTCTACAGTACACTATCACTTTACAGTAAATAATGGTCAATTAAAGCTACAGTAACCATTTAAAATTTTACAAACAATATCTTAAATGCATAGAATTCAACAAACTGATACAGCTTATCCTATTATTGTCTTCTGGAAGCAATTCTTTGGTTATAAGAAAGTGAGCAGCTCTAGATATAAGAAATGTTAAGGTGTCAGGAAAAAAGCGGGCCCTTTTGAAGGAAAGGAAAAGTAAACTACTGGTATCTACTTAGGATGCATGTCTTCCACACTCAATGCACTGAATTCAAACATGTACCCGATATCTTGCGACGTAATGTACTAACGCTTCCATAAGTTGGGAACAGAGCATACAAAGCTGTCCAAATATTGGCAGTTCAAGGTATTACCAAATCTATTTCTGTCTACAGTTTAACTCAACTATAACATTAGTATCAAGAATTTACAAATCCATGCTAGACATGAAATATAAAATTCAGAAAAAGTTTTATTTTAAGCTAAAGAGGATGGATACAAGACATCTTCACTTTACAATCAGCTCAGCAGAGATGAGTTTGCCCTTTGCAATAAAGTTTAATTCCAAACCCTTAAAAACTGGATAATTTTTACACAATCCCCAAAATACTCTATTGCCATCACCATCAAAACATAAAGTAACTAAATTCCTTTTATTTCCTTCCAAATACTGTGCTGTAATTTGCTTGCTTAGGTTACCACAAAAACTTTTAATAGATTAACTAGCGGCTGGGAGAAAGGTAATTCTAAATCCTTACATACTTACACGTACAGTAATTGCTTGCGTGGAGAGTCGGAAAGGAGGAGGGGAAAAAAAAAAACTGATGAAAGAGTATATAAAGATAAGATTGGTGACAGCTGTATCCCGAGCATTACAACTGAGGCGAGAAGATTCATATCAACTGACTGGGGCCATCGATGTTGACGTAGCCCTGTCGTCAGTTGGCTACATGGTATGGAACAGATGACTGTCGCCGCCATAAAAGAAATCCTACAAAGATGCCAACACAGGTACCCAGGATGGCCATAGAAAAGCCAAGTCCAGCCATGCTGCCAGCAGTATACCCAGCCTGCAGGTATCTCAGGGACCGATGCCGCATGTTAGGGTGAAGGGCCTCAGTTGTTGTCTCCAGCGACCCACATTTTATTGTCACAAACTGTGTTCAGGTCAAGAGTAAATAATTAGTTGTAATAACACTGATGCAAAGTACATTACGTCCTAATTAAATGTTGCATTTTGTAAGTTCAATACTGCAATTAAATTACCAGTAAATCAGACTGCATCTTATGTATGAAACTGTTTATCAAGTTCCCCTGAATTTACAATGCCAGTTGTATGAAAAAGTAGTGACACTTATGAACACATTCCTTGCACATAATGAGGACTCACTGTGTACAATTTTAAGTAACCAAAACATTAAAGCTTTAACTCAATATACAATATACAAAAACTCATATACAATATAACCTTCATCTATTATCAAATACTCTGCACCATTATAATATATATGCAAAACAAAAATATACTTTTTTCCTAGTTGTAACTACTGTATATCTATTGTTTGGACAAAATAAAGTTTTTATTATTAGTATGGCACTCACCATCCATTCACTTGATGTAGTGCTGCTCTTGGGGGCCTGCCCTTTCCTCTCTTCCTTTCTTCTTTCCGTACTTCCTCTTTTATCTTTCTTTCTTTCCTTTCTCTTCCTTCTGTCTATGGTGACTACACTAAGTGACAAGCCAAATGGTTTCCTGTACACCAGGAAACCATTTACTATGCTGGGTGATAACTATATAACCAAATTTTGAAACCTGGTGGTTTAGTGAATAATTAAGGCACTCTGATCAGATTGAGCTGGTGCAGGTATATATCCTTGGGGTGGTTGGGGTTTATTGCTCATATAATGCCACTCAGGGATAAGTGAGGCTGGTCACTCTCATCTTAAATGTTAGGACCAACTTGCCTAGCCCTAGGCTCCTACACTCCTCATGAGACAACACTGGATTAGATGATTATGAGTGAATGATGATGATCTATCTATCTATCTATCTATTGCCAAACGCCTCAATCCCACACGGGGTGGCCACAAACAAATTGCCTCCATGTCGCTCTGTCCCCCGCCATTTCACTACCCCACTCCCAACTCACACCCCCCTCTCTCATGTACCTCTCCACTCCATCCCTCCATCTCATCTTCGGCCTCCCCTTCCCTCTCACCCCCTCCACCTCACTCACATTCACTCTCCTCATCAGTCTTTCACTCTCTATCCTCTCCACATGCCCAAACCACCTTAACATGTTTTTCCTAACGCTTCCTATCACGTCCACATCCACACCACAACGCTCCTTCACTTCCTCATTTGTTAGTCTGTCTCTCCATGTGACTCCACATGCTCCTCTCAAATAACTCATTTCCACTGCTCTCACTCTTGACTTCTGTCGTTCCAACAGGATCCAAGCTTCACTTCCATACGTTAAAGTTGGTATCACAATACTGTCATGCAACAACTTTTTCACTTCCATGTTCACTTCCCTGTTTCTTATCACTACTTTCAAGGAACCAGCAACCTTCCTTCCCTGCTGCACCCTTTCAAGCACTTCACCCTCCAGACTTCCATCCTTACTCATCACACTACCCAAGACTTAAATGGACTCACATTTTCCATATCCTCCTCATCCAATCTCACTGTACATTCACTGGCTTCACTTCTCTCGAAGACCATCACTTTACTCTTCCCTACTTTAGATTCCGTTTCTTACACACTCTCCCAAACTCATCTACCAAGCCTTGCAGCTCCCCTTCATCTTCACTCAACAACACAGTATCATCTGCAAACAACAGTACAGGGAGTTTCCAAACACTGCCCTCTCTCACTAGGGCCACTCCAACATCCACTGCCCGAACTTGTATCTCTTTTATAACCCCATCCATGTACAGATTGAACAACCATGGCGACATGACACATCCTTGTTTCAATCCAACCTTCAAATGGAAAGATTCACTCAGTCTGCCATGATGATGATGATTATCATTATTATTATAATCAGCTGCAGAAAAATGAGGTACTGTAAACTGGGATGAAGTCAGACTCAGGGCGAATTTGGACATTATTGCAATAAAAAGTTATTTAAATTAATTAATAATTAATTAATAAACATATTAGAAATATGTTTGGACTCAAATGTTTGTAATTCTTTACTGTACTTTTGTGTATAAAGATCTTTAATATATCATGTGACACATGCCTAATATATACCAAAAAGCAAACATATATAAAAAGAATAAAATCTGTAACACTGGCAAACTTCCTTTGACAGAAATGTTGATGAACAGAAGCAGGAAAGTCTTCGGTGCCTAGATGTACTTTCATGAGTAGTGTGAAAGTGCAAAGTAAGTAATTGGCATTATTTTCTCAATTAATCTCTTAATTGGGGATTTAATGAAAGTTTTACAATTTTAATGCAAATTGGAGTCAATTCGGACATTGGGGTCAATTCAGACAGAGGGAATATGAACGGAAAAAAAAAAAATACAATGTACTGTTGCCAACAATTTGCCAGATGTCGATATTGTGTGTAAATGGGTTCATATGTTCCATTTACAGGTATACTCTTGAGCTGTTACGGTACTACCTGTTTAAGCAAGGACACCCAATGACTCGAATGTATAAAAAAAGAACTGGTGGAGATTGAGGTCCTTACTATAGTGAAAAAGATATGGGGAAATTCCAGCAAGCCTGTGCAGATATTTCGAGTGGAAAATTAAGTGTAAGGCAAGCTGCAGTTAAGCATGGATTTGCTAAAAGCACTCAGAATGACGCTATCACGAGGAAGCATCCTAAAAAGCATGGTGGACAAACATCTCTTACTACAGATGTTGAAGATATTATTGTTAAGCGCCTAAGAACTATTTCAAACTGGGGATACCCATTTGACACTTTTGAGCTACGTATCTTCATTAAAACCTATCTAGACGGATGTGGCATAACAATTAAGGGGTTTAAAAACAATCTCCCAGGCTACGATTGGGCACGCAGTTTCCTGAAGCATCACAAAAATGAAGTTTCTCAACGTTTCTGTCAAAATGTAAAAGTCTCCCAAGCTTCAGCCACCCCTGAAATTATCAGATCTTACTTCAGAAACCTTGAAAAGACAGTGAAAGATGAACCACCCGAGAATATAATAAATTACAGTACGATGAAACTAACCTCTCGGATGACCCAGGGCGGAAGAAGGTAATTGTACGTAAGGGTTGTAAGTATCCTGAGAGGGTAATGAATTCAACCAAGGCATTCACATCAATTATGTTTGCATGCACTGCATCAGGAAATCTTTTACCCCCCATGTACTCTACAAATCCAAACATCTGTACGACACCTGGACAGAAGACGGTCCTCCAGATGCATGTTATAACAGGACCGACAGTGGCTGATTTGATGGAACCACACTTGAAGATTGGTTTTTTAAAATTATTATCCCATAAGCAAAATGACAGATGGAAAAGAAAGTTATCATTGGAGACAATCTTGGCAGCCACATAAGTGTAGCTGTTGTCTCAGCCTGTGAAGGAAATAATATAGATTTTGTCCTCCTGCCCCCAAATTCAACAAACCTAACACAACCTCTTGATGTCTCTGTGTTTTGACCAATGAAGGGTCACTGGAGAATCCTTCTGAGTTTAAGGCAGCCTCTTTAGGTAGAAAATATCCTTCATTTCCCAAATCGGAGTTCCCAAAGCAGCTAGCAAGAATTATGGAGAGACTTGAGAAAAATATCAAGCACAATATTCAGAGTGGTTTTAGAAAATGTGGAATTTTCCCTCTAAATGCAGAAGCAGTTTTATCTCGTGTCCCAGATGCTGGCAGAGCTAGAAATGAATCACCTGAACAGTCAAATGGGTCTAGAAACACTACCGTTGGTCCTGCAGTTAACAATACAAGCCACCTGGATGATGCAGGTGACACCTCTTGCAGTAGCTCCACACCTGACATTTCAGTAGGGACAGCTCTTGATGAGTCTCTGTTAAAACTCCTGTCCTCATTTAGATATGGCACATCCACTTCTACACCAACCCATGGAAGAAAAGGAAGATAACTGTTGCTCCAGGAAAAAGTGTTAAAGCTAGAAGACTTAGAGTAGGTGCTGATGTCAGACTTTCAAGTGACAGTGATAACAATTCAGATCCAGATGATCCTGCAACAATATCCAAGAATCTGCCATCAACTTCAGGAGCTGCCACTTCAGGAACAAGCACTGGAAGACCTCAGCAGAAGAGAGGAAAGACAGCAAAATCTACACAGCCTGTAAAACTTGTAGCGAAATCAACACAGAACATACCAACACAGTAATCATATATCCATGAAGAACATGAGCTAATAGAGAGAGAGCTAACAGCTGAAGCAACAGTAACAGAAAATGAGACAACAGAAGTGAACAGTAAAGGGGACATGGAAAGTGAGAGACAGGGAGCTAGCGAAGCAGAAGCACTAACAGATGTAATAGAAACTGCAGGATCAGCAGATGAAGAAAGTGACAGAAGGGAGGAAGGGACCAAAGCTTCGTGAGTGGGTTATAGTACAAGTGTGTGATGAAAGGAAGAATAAGAAAAAATATTATATGGCAGTAATCACTGATCTCTCCCCTACCCTTAAAGTTCGCTTTTTAAAGCATGTTTCTGGGACCACAAATGTCTTTGTAAATTCAAATGTTCCCAGTGATGACAGTTGTGAAATAGATGATTCTGATATTGTGATGTATGTAGATAAACCAAAACTAAACAAGAGAGAACAAATGATATTTGATGTGAATGTCAAATGTTGGCCAAAGTAGAATGAGATGAATAAGAGTGAGGGAGATAGGGGGAATAGTGGTGGAAGGAAGCGATTGATGAGAAAGAAAGAATGAAAGAGAGAGAGAGAGATGGACAGACAGACAGAGAAGTGGAAAGGATAAGAGAGGGAGTGAGAGAGGGGGTTCAAGGGAAGGATGGATTAGAGAAAGGAAGGGTGTAAAGATTTGTTAAACATTCTTTGTTAATTTTCCAGATCATGAATTATGATTCGTTTTATGTGCTCAAGGTAGAGCTGGGTGAAAAACTTGTTGGCATTTTAGTTGTGATTTTGTAAGTGCCTAGATTCATTTAAATAAGATCCTTGTAGTATGTCTCTTAAATTGCAGGTATTATCATTAACTAATAAGTAAAAGTCTATCTATCTATCTATCTATTGCCAGACACCATAATCCCGTAAGGGGTGGCCATTTGACTTTGAGTTATTTATTTTACGGGGAGGGGCACTAACCCTCCACCAACCCACTTGTTGACACGTAGGGAGCACGTATGGTTTGGTTATATGGTTACCACCCAGCGTTGTAAATGGTTTCTTGGCTTACAGGAAACCATTTGGCTTGTCACTCAATGTAATGCCACCTGTAAAGGAAAGAAAAGCAGTAAGAAGTGACAGGAAATATAGGAGAAATAGGAAGAAAGGAGGACAGGCACAGAAAAAGAATGATAAAGGCTAAGGAAGAAGTAGGCAGCACTACATCAAGTGAGTGGATGATGGCCGCCACCACCTACCACTTAAAGTAAAATGTGCCTTTATAATATGATATATTGTTAGGAAAAACTTAAAATGAGCAAGAAAATGATAAAGCCAAATAATCATGTTAAATATCACCTTTAATTTTCTATTGGTCTTCCAAATGAAGAAATTATTAGTCAGAAATTACTAAGGTTTGTAGCTAGATTTATATTATCTACATGTGTTCTAATATGTTTTCTTTAAACCAAAGGAAAAATTTCATTGCTATTGTGTTCATATTTCATTATAGTCATTAGCTTATTTTGTCAAGGAGTGACATTATTTTTGTACTGGAAGAAGAACATTTTTTTAAAAGCCCCAAACCGTCTGAAATGGCCGAGCCTAAACTGGGAACCCAGGATAGTCATCTGCAATCATTTTCAATTTATTTACGAATTTATACAGTGTGTCCGAATTCACCAAATTTTGAGTACAAATTCAGACACTCATTACTATATTTGCTATAATTACGCATGAAACATTTTAAATTTCTTACTGCTATGATTCAATACCCTAGTGGACCAGCCCCACATACAATACTTAAGATCGTGGTATGAACTAAAAACTAGATTATGTGGTACAAAAAGCCGAAAAAATCATCTGAATTCACTCCAGTTTACGGTATAAGTTTCTCCCAAAGCACATTAAAAAAAATTCTTTTCATGCTTGCCTTAGATAAGTAACTACACAATGCTTCAGCACAATCTACAGAGCTACTTCTAGAAACTAGTTTTATGAGCAAGCGTAACGATGCGGTTTACTTTATGTTCAGATGAAAAATGAGCGGCCAGACACAACACGGCCTGACCGCAATGGTTTGCAGAGGCTAATACTTTTTCTACTACATATGAGAGATAGAGAAGAGATTATTTCAGCTGGCAGCAGATATATCCAATAAATTTTGTTTTAGTTAAACATTTATTCATGGAACCAAAGAAACCCCTTGGAATCCCAGCTTTCCAAGGGAATGTATCAAGGGCTTCAACTGACATGCTCCACCATGATACTGATTTAAACCACTATGAATGTGACACATGTGAGGTGAGAATTGTTTTACACTTTCATAATATGTTGATTGCATGCATGCACAGTGTGTGTGTATATATGCGATTGTGAGGGAGAAAACGTGAGAAAGTAAATGTTTTAGCTCAATTATTCTTCTGTTATTGCCCAACTACCTCACCAAAAATGTTGGAAGTTTACACCAAGATGAAATTACGATGATAGGCGTAAGTACAAATGCTCGCTCGGTCATCAGTTTAATGCAAGTAAGAAGGAACCAAAGGCCATGGGCCCACATACTGTTCCTTTCAAGAAAAAACAAAAACAATATGAAAGAGCCAAATTCAAGATCAGTTCTTTTCGAGATGCCTGGACACACTGCGTTTGAAAGACTGGAGATCATAGGAAGGAGGGAATACAGACAGAGGAAGACAGTTCCAGAGTTGACCAGTTGCATAAATGAAGGACTGGGAGTAACGGTTAACTCTTGCATTAGAGAGTTGGACAGAAAAGGGATGAGAGTTTGTTGCTAGACGGGTACTATGTGCCCATCGTAGAGGTGGAGGGATGCAAGCAGATAGCTCAGGGGTACAGTGACCGTTGAAATAGCGACAGAAAAGAGATAAAGATGCAACAGTTCAGCGAAGAGACAATGGTTGAAGGGAATCAGTAAGAGGAGGAGAGTTAATGAGATGAAAAGCCTTTGACTCCACCCTATTGAGAAGAGTTGCATGTGGGGAGCCTCCCCACACATGAGAGTTGTACTCCACACGGGCAAATAAAACCCGTGTACAAAGTCAACAACTGTGCAGGGGTAAAGAAAGTTTGGAGTCGGCTTGGCACACCTAATCTCTTGGAAACAGATTTCACAAGAGATGTAATATGTTCTTTCCAAGATAAATCCCGAGTGAATGAAACCCCAAGCAAATTCAAGGATGATGCAGGACTGAGCTGGACATTATTAAACATTAGTGGGTAATCCTGTGGAAGATTTTGTTGGGTTGATAAGTGTAAGAACTGAGTCTTTGATGCATTAAAAATAACAAGATTATTTTTACCCCAATCAGAGATACGAGCCAAGTCAGACATTAGGTGTGCCATAGCCTCATCCCTTGTTTATTGAAGTAACTGCTAAGATGGACATTGTGGGAACCGAATGGAAAGAAGAAGGGTGGAATCATCAGCGTATGAGTAGATAGGGTTAGATGTACAGCTTAGAAGGTCACTGATGAATAAAAGGAAGAGAGTTGGTGATAGGACAGAGCCCTGAGGAACACCACTGTTGATAGATCTAGGAGAGGAATGATGGCCGTCTACAACAGCAGCTATAGAACGACCAGAAAGAAAGCTAGAGACGAAGGCACAGATAGGATAGAAACCATAAGAGGGCAATTTGGAAATAAAAATTTGTGCCAGACTCGATCGAAAGCCTTTGAGATGTCAAGTGCAATGGCAAAGCTTTCACCAAAGTCCCAAAAGGAGGATGACCAGGAGCCTGAAAGGTAGTTGATAAGATCTCCAGCGGAGCGCCACTGACAGAACCCATACTGACGATCAGAAAGAAGATTGTGACAGGAAAGATGCTTTAAGATTTCTCTGTTATGAATTGACTCAAAAACTTTTGAGACACAGGATGTTAAAGCAACTGGGCTATAGTTAGAGGGTTGGGAATGGTCATCTTTCTTTGCGACTGGCTAAATAAGAGCAAACTTCCAGCAAGAAGGAAAGGTACAAGTTGATAGACAAAGGCGAAAGAGTTTACCTAGGCAGGGTGTGAGCACAGAAGCACAGTTTTTGAGGACAAAAGGAGGGACTCCATCAGGTGCATATGCCTTGTTAGTACTGAGGCCAGTGATGGCATAAAATACATCAGTTGAAGAAATTTTAATGTTAGCCATGAGAAAGTCAAAGGGGGGAAGTGATGGAGGAACAGCACCGGAATCGTCTAAGGTGGAATTGGTGGAGGATGTCTGAGCAAAGAGGTCAGCTTTATCAGTAAAAGAAATAGCTATAGCCATCAGAGTAGAAAAGAAGAGGGATGGATGATGAGGTAGACTTGTTAGAAAGGTTTTTGGCAAAGTGCCAGAAGGAGCAAGAAGAATTTGAGTTGGAGAGTTGAGAGCATTTATCACAAATGAAATTATTTTTAGCAGAGCGAAGAACAGACTTAGCACGATTCCGGGCAGAAATATATAAAAGATGTGATTCAGGGGTGGGCTGGCTCCGGTACCTTTTATAGGCCCTCTCCTTGTTGCGGACAGCATTAGAACAAGCATGATTAAACCAAGGATATGAGAAAGGAATGTATGCTTCCATGCCCGAGCAAATAACCTCCGTAACACGCAAGGCACACTCAGATGGTTCCCGGCCATGGAAGCAATAATCATTCCAAGGAAAATCAAAGACGTACTGCCTGAGGGCATCCCAATCTGCAGATCCAAAGTGCCACAGATGGCGTTTCTTTGGAGGGTCCACAGGCTGTACCAGGGCGATAGGACAGGTCAAGGTAATAATGTTATGATCGGAGGAGCCCAACGGAGAGAAAAGATTAACAGTGTAAGCAGAAGGATTAGTTGTTAGGAAGAGGTCAAGTATTTTGGAACTCTCTCCAAGGTGGTCAGGGATACGGGTAGGGTGCTGTAGAAGCTGCTCTAGGTCAATAAGGATAGAAATGATGTAGGCTTGTTCACCAGGTGGATCAGTGAAAGGAGAAGAGAGCCAAAGGTGGTGGTGAACATTGAAATCTCCTCAAATGGAGATTTCAGAAAAAGGAGAAATGGATAGAATGTGTTCCATCATACAAGTAAGATAGTCAATGAATTTTTGATAGTTGGTTGATTAAGGAGATAAGTACACAGCGCAGATATATTTAGACAGAGAATGACAGGAGAGCCAAGGCCAGGGAGTAGAGAATTCAGAAGAATCGACTTCAGGAACACGAGAGCAAGACAGATCATTGCATATATATACGCAACAGCCACCTTTGGCTTTGAAATGAGTATAGAGAAAGTAGGAGGATACAGAAAAGGGTTTGCTGTCAGCTGCCTCAGACAGCTGAGTCTCGGTGAAGAAGAGAAGGTGAGGTTTAGAGGAGGTGAGGTGGTGCTCAACAGAGCGAAAGTTAGAGGACAGGCCGCGAATGTTGCAGAAATGACGAAGGAGTGAGTCAGACAGTTGTTCTAGGCGGCTCCTAGAATCGTCAATGGGAGAGGGGCGGATGGTGGGGGCATTTATGCCCCCCCCCCGGGGACTCTGAGGCATGCTTCTTCATCGCCATTTTTGTCAAATTTTGAAAAGGAAGTGCGGTGTGTAGCGTGTATACAATTTGGTGTTGACAGTTTGAGAAACTTGTATTGGAGAGCATGCTGGCCTACTCTCTGTTACTGAGACACTGAAAAAGTTCAGCAAAGGGTGATGGTCGGGAACTAATCACCCAAGGGCTGATGAAACGGGAGCTCCAGCTCTCCCTGTCATCAGCTTTCCATCCACCTTGGGAGTACTGCCCTGCTCGACTGGTGCTACAGTCTACTCCACATGATACAGTCTACTCCACACAAAGTGCTCTTTATTGGTTAACAAAAGGTCAAATATGTTTAGGAAGCTCAATACAGTGTAAAGTAATTTGGACACGAAGAAGAAAATGAGATGAAAAGACAGATATGGAATGTTACATCTGGAATGGGACAGGGAAAGAAGATGGTACAAGGTCAGCCAAACTGGAAATATGAGAAAAGGGGCAGGGAGGGTAATGATATGAAAGGAGAGAAAGACGAGAAATAATTTAACTCTTGGCCTACAATGCAACCTGTTTTATTCCTCTAATACAATTAAAAGTGGGGATTGATGTTATGCTGTTATTATTTTTTTATTTATGTAGCCTTTGACAGAGGGGAAAGATAAACAAGAAAAAGGACACCTTTCACTGCCACACCCATCCCCGCAATATTGAAAGGGGTAAATATGATTTGGAGCAGATTAGTGAGGTGGAAGGTGTAAGCAAGATATTCAAAGAAGAAATCTGTGCAGCATGTGAGGTGGTGTGTGGGGTGAAGAGAAAATGAAAGGGGCCACAAGGAACACCATGGTGGAATGAAGAGGTGAGACAAGCTGTAGTGCAAAGAAGAAAGCATATAATGAGCATAGCGGAAGCAGAGGCATGGAGGAAAAATAGAGATGGAATACAGAGTTATATGTATGTAGAAAGAAAGAGAGAGGTGAAAATATTAGTAAGAGAAAAAAAAGAGAGTGGATGAGGAATCTAGATGGAATTTAAGTGCAAAGTGGAGAGAATGTAAGAAAATGTTCTGGACTGAAGTGTCGTGCCGCTACCCAGGTGTCGTTACGGTATTTCTCGGGAATATATTCTCCCGTATTTAATAATGAATGGTAACGTGGTCTAAATCCGCCTCGACACTGGCAACGCGCGACATGGGGGACTTCACTAACATGCCACTACACACATGTACTTAGAACTGGGAACTGGGAGAAGTGAAAAAGTAATATGGCTTTTCTGGGCTTTAATTACAAAATAGTATTTACAAAAATCTACAAATAACTCTGAGGTAATTCCCACCTCATTTCACTTCACGTGCATAAGTACCTAAAAACCTCACATACACGTCTACTCTTAAATCACTTGAATACTAACACTATTTTAATAAAGCAAAGCCAGTCTTGTAAAAAATCACTAGTGCTGTTATATATATATATAGCACTCTTTACTCATTCATATATATGAAATCACTGTTACATCAGTATAAGAAAAACACACTTAAACATTTAAAATCTTAACTCCTTCCATTTCAAACTAGGAGTCCTTACTAGTTCTTAACTCCTTCCGTTTTCTAACTAGGAGTCCTTACTAGTTCCCAGACGACAGACAAATAAATAGCACTGCTAGTCGGTGGTACCCGCGGTCACAAAGCATGTACTTTCACTTACTACCAGTAGTGCTCTCATTGCTGGCTCCCTGGAACTTTGCGTTGGCTATACAGCGACGTCTCTGCACCAAGCACGCCAGGCTGCCTCCGTTCACAACGACTTTCCTCCAGGCTCTAGTCTGAACTGAGGTCTGTACCCCTTTCTGGCCTCAGAAAGTTGCCGATATTCGCCAGCGGGTCATGTGGGGTGTGGTGGGTGATGACTTCACCCACTCACCCAACACCGTCACCCACATCTCCCCCGCTTCATCCACCGTAGAGGCCCCTATCAGACTCGCTGCGTCAGCTCGGTTCTCACACCGCAAAACCCCGTAGTCAGCACACGCTCTCACGGTCTGAACTGCCTAGCCAACACTTTTCCTGTGTAAACAACTCGACCAACACCACCCGCACTACCCCTCTCTCTCTCTCTCTCCTCCTTCGTCCATTTATTTCTTCCTCTCAACCTCTCTTCCTTATTCCATCTCCCTATTGCCCACAGCTGTACACAGAATCCATCGAACCTCTACTCTTTCTCCCCTGTCCGCGTTTCATCCTAAACTCACGTCCGGCAGGCGGTGTCACTTGCACACCTGTCACCGCTGTGTGTCTTACATCTGCCCGAGGGGATGCATGTCGGCTTCCCGACAGAAGTAGTGACAGTTAGACAGGATGATGATGAAGATAGTAGGGGAATGAAAGATAAAAATGGCAGATTGATAGTGAAAGGAGAAAAAATGAGCAGATAGAAAGAACACTTTAAGGAACTGTCAAATGTAATGACTGAAAGTTATGCGAGTATAAGTGGCTGGGGAATGGTTGGGAGAAAGAGGAAGGTGAGAAGGGAGGAAGAGATCAGTAAGACAAAAGTAGCAGAAGTAATGGAGAGAGTCAAAATGGGGAAAGCCAAACGAACTGATAAAGTGTGTGGTGAAATGATGAAGCAATGGGGAGTGATAGCCGTATACTGGATATGAAAGAAGTGTAGATTGGCCTTGGAGAAAGGTAGAGTCCTGGAGGTTTGGAAGTCAGGTATAATAATTCCCATGTACAAGGGAAAAGGAGAAAAAGAAGTATGTGGTAATCAGAGGGGCATCTGTCTTCTTAGTGTAATGGGAAAAGTATATGGTATGATACTTATTGACAGAGTTAGGAAAATAACAGAGGAATTAGTTGGAAAAGAACAGGGAGGTTTTATGAAGGGAAGAGTTTGTGCAGATCAGATATTCATCCTTAGGTATTTAGTGTAAAAGTTTCTAAAGAAGGGAAGGAAGTTGTATGCAGCCTTCATGGATTTGGAGAAAGCATATGACAAAGTGGATACACAAGAAATGTGGAAAATAGTAAGAATACATGGAGTAAATGGGATGCTGTTGAATGTCATGAATGCATGAGGGTGCTACAGCTGCAGTGTGTGGATGATGAACTTACTTCCCCCCCCCCCCAATCTGAGTGTTGGATTGAAACAGAGATGTGTCATGTCTACATGGTTGTTCAATCTGTATATGGATGGGGTTATAAAAGAGATACAAGGTAGGGCAGTGGATGATGGAGAGGCCCCAATGATAGAGGGCAGCAATTGGAAACTTCCTATATTGTTGTTTGCAGATGATACTGTACTGTTAAATGAAGACCAAGGGGAATTGCAAGGATTTGGTGAATGAGTCAAGGAGAGTGTGTGAGAAACTGAATCTAAAGGTGAATGGGGGGATGAGAAAACTTATGGTCTTCAAGAGAAATGACACCACTGAGTGTACAGTAAGGTTGAATGATGAAGAAATGGAAAATGTGAGTGCATTTAAGTACTTGGGTAGTGTGATGAGTAAGGATGGAAGTTTGAAGGATGAAGTTCTTGTAAGGATACAACAGGGAAGGAAGGTTGCTGGTTCTTTGAAAGCAGTAATAAGAAATAGGGAAGTATGCATGGGAATAAACAAAAGTCACTGCATGATACTCGTACTACTGTGATACCAACATACGGATGTGAAGCTTGAACCTTGTTGGAAGGACACAAGTCAAGGTTGAAAGCAGTGGAAATGTGTTATATGAGAGAAGCATGTGGGGTTACATGGAGAGACAAACTGACAAATGAGGAAGTTAAGGGGCATTGTGGTGAGGATGTGAATGTAATAGAAAACGTTAGAAATACATTGAGATGGTTTGGCCATGTGGAGAGGATGGAGAGAAAGAGACTAACGAGGAGAGTGTGTGAGTGAGATGGAGGGGGCAGAGGCAGGGGAAGGCCGAGGATCAGATGAAGAGATGGAGTGGAGAGGTATAATTATGAGAGAGGGGAGTGTGGGCTTCAGGGGGGTGGGGGCAGTGGAATGGCAGGAGACAGGGCGCCATGTAGGCCATATGTTTGTAGCCACCCTTTACGGGATTAAGGTGTCTGGCAATAGACAGATATATAGACTGCGGAGAAGGGAGAAAAAGTGAGCAGTGGCTGAATTGGTCAAAAGGCGGCCTGCAGTCCTAATGGACCAGGATCGAATCCCAGCTGGGGCAGGGAACATTTTGAAGACCTGAATTTCATAAAAAGCAGACTTTACTGATCTACCAGAAGACCCACCGACATGTCGTAATAATACCCCCAAAATACCAGTATGCCAGTCCTGTATGAGACAGCCCTAGCATGTAATCATTGTGGATAGTGGGTGTTAGTGCTGAAGTGGTAACATATGGAGGTGCGTAGGAGGACTACTGGGCTTTGGGATGGGCCCTAAAGGCTTTGCCCAGAGTCAGACACATATTATATTTATTACTTAAAGAAAAAAAAAAGTGAGAGAGAGAGGGAGAGAACATGCTAAGGAACTGTTAAACAAAGAGAATGAAAGTAATGTAAGTGACTGGGGAATGTTTGGGAGAAGGAGGGAGATGAGAAGGGAGGAAGAGATCAGTAGTATGGAAGCAGTGGATGTAATGAAGAAAGTCAAAATAGGGAAAACCCCAGGAATTTAATGCAGTGTGTGGTGAAATCCTGAAGTGCAGGCAAGCAATGTTAGTAGAATGGACATGGAAGATGTGCAGATTGGCCTGGGAGGAAGGTAAAGTCCCAGAGGTTTGGAAGTCAGTATAATTATTCCCCTGAACAAAGGAAAGGGGGAAAAAGAAGTGCATGGTAATTATATGGGCATTTGTCTTCTTAGTGTAAGAGGAAAGGTATATGACAGAATATTTACTGACAAAGTTAGGGAAATAACAGAGGAATTAGCTGGAGAAAAAAAGGGGGTGTTTTAGGAAGGGAAGAAGTTGTGTGGATCAGATATTCATTCAAAGGTCTATGGTGAAAAAGTTTCTACAGAAAGGAATGAAGTTGTATGTGGCCTTCTTGGATTTGGAGAAAGCATGAGAGTGGATGGACATGAAATGTGGAAAATATTAAGAATATATGGAGCAAATAGGAAGCTGTTGAATGCTGTGAAGAGTATGTATGAGGGCACGAAGGCTGCAGTGTGTGTGGATGGTGAACTGAGTGAATTTTTCTGCCTGAATGTTGGATTGAAACAGGGATGTGTCATGTCTCCATGGTTGTTCAATCTGTATATGGAAGGGAAAAAAGAGGTACAAGGTAGGGCAGTGGATGTTGGCGTGGCCCTAATGAGAGAGGGCAGTGTCTGGAAACTTCCTATTCTGTTGCCTGCAGATGATACTGTACTGTTAAGTGAAGACAAAGGGGAACTTCAAGGCTTTGCGAATGAGTTTGGGACAGTATGTAAGAAACAGAATCTACAGGTGAATGTAGGGAAGTGTAAAGTTGTGGTTTTTGAAAGAAATGAAGTCAGTGAATGTACAGTGAGGTTGGATGATGAGGAAATGGAAAATGTGAGTGTGTTTAAGTACTTGGGAACTGTGATGAATAAGGATGGTAGTTTGGAATATGAAGTGCTTGAAAGGGTACAACAGGGCAGAAAGGTTGCTGGTTCTTTTAAAGCAGTGATAAGAAATAGGGAAGCGAGCATGGAAGTAAAAAAGTAGCTGCATGAGAGTATTAAGATACCAACTCTAATGCACTGAAGCGAAGCTAGGACCTTGTTGAAAGGACACAAATCAAGACTGAGAGCAGTGGAAATAGAGTTATCTGAGAGGAGCATGTGGAGTTACATGGAAAGACAGACTGACAAATGAGGATGTGAAGGAGTGTTATGGTGTGAATGTGGATGAGACAGAAAGTGTTAGAAGAAATACATCGAGGAGGTTTGGCCATGTGGAAAGAATGGAGAGCGAGAGACTGATGAGGGGGGCGAGAGAAGGGATGGAGTGGAGAGGCCTATGGGAGGGGGGGGGAGCTGGGGGAGGACAGTGAAATGGCAGGGGACAGGGCAACACGGAAGCAACTTTCCTTATGGGATTCGGGCATCTGGCTAAAGAGTGATAAATAGACAGAGAGACAATTATTTATGGAGGAAGCAGAAGGCTGAAACCTAGGGGTCCCACCCTACATAAACTCTGGTTCAGGTGAAGGTTTACTACTGTGCGAAATTCCATATGCCTACATTAAAACTGTCATTGTTCCCCATAGGGGCAGTCCCTCCCTCCCATCAGAGGTCCCATCTTACGTAAAACTTGGCAGGAAGAACGTTTACTCTGGTCAGTTTCAGGGAGCCTGACACACTGATTTTGCCAGCTAAGTACAGGCTCTTAGGCAGTGATTGGCCAATTCCCGTGGTGTTTAAATGTGCACCAAATTGACTTTGTACTCCATCCAAAATCCTCATTTATTTGTAAGATACTGGATTATACAGATACAAATTAAAGCAATGATATCTTTAATGATAAATATGTGCCTTTTAAATTATTAGAGATAAACCTGAACAACATTCATAACAAAACTAAGTAAATTCTCAACTGGATGCATACGGACAAAGTTAGCGACTCTGGCGGGAATTCAGACGTTCATAGCAGGTGGTTCAGAGGTCAATGAAGGCTTGAGTGTTTTTCCCACCACTACTACACAGCGTCACCTTCCACAGTCTATACACCATGCCCTTCATTACCTCATCTACTAATATAAAAACCTTGCCCAAGATATGCTTAGCTTAGCTTCTAATAATTACAATTTGTGAGTGTGCATGCGTGCATGCGTGTGCACACACACACACACACACACACATATATCTCACTGGGGTCAATACATGCTATTCTCTATATACTGTACATACACATCTTCATTACCTTCATGGGTAACAGTAGCTTTAAAAATCTGCATTAATGTTTGTATTCATATTCAGATTCAGTCAAATTATTTCTTAAATTAATAAGTTTGGTGTTTGATTTTCCTGAACCTTTTCCTAAGTATCATAAGAGAGAGACAGGCACCCTATCCCTGGCCACCAAGCATCCTCTCTTCAAGCATAATGTATCTCTGTCCCCTCGAAAGAGAGATCCTGGGAAAGTAATTACATCACTGGAGAATGAATCGAATATTTGTTAATGGCGGAAAAAAGGAAAGTAAGATAAACGCAAACCTCATGAGAAAATAATACTTGAACTATACTGCTAAATTAAAACTGCGCGCAGTGTGAATGAAATTAAACATAATGAAATGACAATATAAACAAATAAATCACATCCTTGGGCCCGTTTCAGTCGCTGTCTGTTGTCCGTAGGCATCCAGTTGCGAATTTACTTAGTTTTGTTATCAATGTCATTCAGGTTAATCTCTAATTTAAAAGGCACATATTTATCATTAAAGATATCATTGTTTTAATTTCTATCTGTATAATCCAGTATCTTACAAATAAATGAGGGTTTTGGTTGGAATACAAAGTAAATTTTGCGCACGTTCCAACATGATGGTAATTGACCAATCACCACCCGAGAGCATCTCCTAGTGTTACAAATTCCACATGTCCTCACTGACAAAACCAGTGTGTCAGACTCCCTGAAACCGACTATATTATGGAAAAATTCATGTTCCTGGGTTAAAAACCAAAACTGTGCAAACAGGTTTTGTCCAGGAACCCCAGGGGCTCCCCTTGCCCCTGTGAAAGTGGCATCTGGGGGGTCAAACTGCCTAAAATATGTCCACAGTAAAGATCTACCATTGTGCAAAATGTTGTATTCATTTTGTTTTGTTTCATTTTTGAAGGCTCCAACATGCTTGCATGCGTCGGCCTTGGTCACCTAATGGCGGCTCTCCATGCTGCTCGATCTTTGGCAGCCTCCCTGTTCAATCCCTTAACCCTTAAGTCACACTTAATGACTTCGTCCCATGTCTTTCTCGGTCTACCCCTCCCAACCCCTCCATCAGTATTAACATTTCTCACCCTCTGTACCCAATTACCATCCCCCAGCCTCTCCACATGTCCAAACCACCTCAGCCTACCTCTCCTCATCACAACACCAATACACTCCAGTCCCATCCTACCTCTCAACTCTTTCATCATTAACCCAGCCCCCCCAGGCCTTGCACGCAGGGACGCACTGCACATCCACCTAATCATTATCATTTCTGTACGTTTAAACCTGTGAATATCCTCTTCCTTTACTGCCCAGGTCTCACTACCATACAGCATCACACTCCTAACACATGCTGCATACAAAGACCCCTTAGCACGTAAGGAGAGTCCTCTCAGTCAGGAGAGGCAACAGCTCCCTGAACTTCTTCCAACCATTTCTCACCCTAGCAACCGTGATAACTCCAGCCCCACCTCCGGCACATAACATGTCTCCCAAATAACAAAACTCCTCCGCACACTCAAAAGACTCACCGGCAAGTTCAACCCTCTCATGCCTAACAATCTCCACCTGCTCTCCCCGACACACAGCACACATGAAATCAGCATTATCTCGCAGTCTACCTCTAATACCACTACATCTCTTGTGCACCCATTTATCACAAACACTACACAAGATGGAATTACTTCCCACACCCTTGTGGCAAACTCAGCTCTGTCCTATCACCAACTCTAATTCTTTTATTCATCAGTGACCTAAGCTATTCATCTAACTCTATCCACTCGTATGCTGATGACTCCACCCTTTACCTTTCCATTCAGTTCCTGCAACATCTATCTCAGCAGTTACTTCAACAAACAAGGGATATGGCTATGGTACACCTAATGTCTGACTTGGCTTGTATCTCTGACTGGGGCAAACTGCACATGGCCACTCTCCCTCTCCTCTGATTGTACCGCCACCAACCCTAGATATCATCACTTTTGTTTTATCTGCATTTACTCTTAAGCCCTTGTACCCCATACCATCTCTCCACTTCTTAAATCTTTCCTCCGCCTCCCCTTCATTCTCCGCAATCAACACCAAATCATCAGCACACAACATCTCCGTCCATCTCTGAAGTCACGTGAGAGGGCTTCAAGCACCATGATAAACAACAAGGGACTCAAAACTGACCCCTGATGCACACCAATATTCACGGAAAACTCATCACTCAAAACTCCATTCACTCTTACCTGGGTGCGAGCACCCACGTACATGGCCATAACCACCCTAACCAGCCACTCTTCCAACCCTAGCTTTCTCATTGCCCACTTCACCACCTCTCTAGGGACTCTGTCAAAGGCCTTTGCCAGAACAACAAAAACAAAATACAATTCCCTTTTCTTTCCAATATATTTTTCCTGAAGCTGTTGAACAATGAATATGGCATCAGTGGTCCCCCTGCCTGGCATAAACCCAAACTGCATCTCATCGATATTCACCCTTTCTCTAATCATACCTTATAGAACTCTCTCCATTACTTTCACTATCTGATCTAAGAGCTTTATACCTCTGTAATTTCCCCTTTCCAGGGCATCACCCTTCCCTTTGTACACATTTACAATTACACTCTTCAGCCAATCATCTGGGACAACACACTCATATATAATCATATTTATCAGGTCAGTGACTAACCTTACCCCAGTATCTCCTGAGGCCTTCAACATTTCGGCAGTCAACCCAGACACACCTGCCGCCTTCCCCACCCGCATCCTGCCTATTGCCTCACTCACAGTAGCAGTGTCAATCAAAGGCCAAGGGCCAAACAGCTGGCTGCAAACCTTCCCTATCCCAATCAAACTCCTCATTCAACAACTGGCTATAATGCTCTCTCCATGCATCTTTAATATCCTCACTGTTCACCACTACCCTTCCTTCATCATTCTTCACACACTGCTCACCTACAATGTCCCGATTATCCCTCTTCACCTGATTTGCCACTCTAAAAATCATATTTTTCCTTCCTCCATGATTTAGATTATCAAGTAAAAGTCTCTGTGACTCAGACTTCGCCCTGTATACCTCTCTTCAAGCCCTGCGCTTGGCAGCCAAGTACTCCTCCCTGTTACCACCCTTCTTCCATTCCCGGAAAAGCCTTCTTTTCTCCTTAACTGCAGCTTCTACACCCTCATCCCACCACCAAGTTACTTTATGTCTTGGTGGGCCTCATGTCCAACTGCATATTGCATCAGTAACTCTCAAGAGGTTGTTCTTAAGGGCTCTATACTGTTCATTAACGTCTCTATCTACGGCTTCCTGTTCAGCCATCACTCTCCTCATCTCACTATAAAAGGCATCCCTTACTGATTGGTTTCCCAGCTTCCATATTTTCCTCCTGGAGCTCCTGTTTCACTAGTTACCTAACCATCCCCCTTTGCTGACCTTTTCAGTGTGACAGTAACATGGGGAGTAGACCAGCATACTCTTCCAAACATTTCCTCTAACTATCCTATGCACTACACCACATGCGCTTTACATATTACACAACGTATCCCACTACGTTACAGGGGTTGACGCCAGCAAGGGCATGTGGCCAGAAAACTTTGCCCCTGCTGTCTAGTGGTGGACTTTGGGGGGAGGCTTGACTGGGGTTCCGCCGGCATAGATCATGGGTCCGGGGCGAGATGGGGCTCAAACCTGTGCTAGAGGGTACAGGGCATTGCGGTTCCCAGGCTGCCGCTTCCGCTCAATAGAGAGGGGCCCGAACCTGGGAGTAGCGCCCCAGGAGGCTGCCCTATCATTGGGTGACTAATGGCGGGGCAGTTGCAGCACCAAGCCGCGCTTGGAGGGTGTCCCTGCAGCTGTCCTGGCAGGGTGCCCCGAGGCCACTACCACAGCCACTGGTAAGCTGGTGGGCTAGGGGTAGGCGGTAGCTCGATCAGTAGAGAGTTGGCTTGCAGTCCCGAGGGACCCAGGTTCGAATCCTCGCTGGGGCAGGGAACAGTTTAAGGATTTGAATTTCATTAAATCAGGCTTTACTGATCTACCAGAAGACCCGCCGATATGTCGTAAAAATAACCCCGCTAATACCAATACACCACTCCTGTATGAGACAGCCCTAGTATGTATTCAGTATGGACGGTGGGTGTTAGCGCCGAAGTGGTGACATGTAGAGGTGTATGGTATGTAGGAGGATGGCTGGGCCTTGATAGCAGGCTGTAAAGCCTATGCCCAGAGTCGGAGACATAAAAAAAAAATTAAAAAAAAAAAAAGATCCATTGCCTGGACCTGGGTCTGTGCAATGGGTCGGGCCTTTGGAATGTTTACCCCCCTTTATCTTACTGACTATGACTA
>JAGKTI010007862.1:0-26467 GCA_018397915.1 Birgus latro | reverse complement strand
CTCATGGAGAGAGAATTCAGCTATGGAAGTGCAGAGATATAGGACTTCCTTCCCTAGTGAATCTCGAGGAAGGTGATGATTAACCTATTGTACTGAAGGGAAAGTTGTTGCGATTTTACAAAAGACCACTCAGGTACATGACATGGCTAGACCTCTTACGACTTACAGCGCCCCTGCCTGTTTACTGTACTGGTAAGATGGGTAGATAGATATACCTATAGCTCATTGACCACATCATCATTACATAAATATCATACAAAGGGTTTTGATCCAACATAAAGCGTCCGGAATTAATAAACTTTATACGAATGCAAATTCTAACTTGATCCTCCAGCACTTTAAAAAAAAATACACGGAAAACAAAAGGTGTAATATACTTCCAGGGCTTTGAAGGTAGAAACGATATGAAAATATCGAAGAATCAATGCCAGTATTTAAAATACCCTAGAAGTCAGGGGCAGAATAAATGCTTCCAACTCCAAATTTGATTTGCGCTGTGCAGTTTTGTGAGGGGGGGTAGGGTGGTCATGTTCTCAGTACCTTCATGCTCTGGGATGGTGGTATAGGGGAAGGTATCCATCTTCCCTCTGTGTACTGGCGTTGGTAATAGTAGGGATTTTGGAAAATATTTTCCAGCTCCAGCGGATTGTGTATGGATGTTGCAGTCAACTCGTGGTATTCTGAGGGGGGTAGGGGGGTTATGTTCCCAGTACCTTCATGCAAATACGTGTCTGAGTTGGCTCTGGCCCTGATAAAGCCTTGGCCACATAACAGGCTCAGCCACACCTTCCTGTCTGCCAGCCCGAGGCAGTGCACACACTGGGGGCATCACCCCTCCTGCATTGGTAGGACAGTGTGGAGACCTTTCTGTCACGGCCGCCCCCTGGCTGGGAGCTCCGTGTAGAGCAAGGCGTCGTAGACAAGAAACACACCATTAATAAATATTTAATGGGTAAACTATAAATCCATAATATATTTTCCAAAAATTCGATTGTCCACCCTCCTCTTTTAGATTGTCTACCCCACTTGGTGATGGTCCAAAATGGTTCAGGAACCCAGGGGCGCGTTGTGGGATCGCCAGGCCAGCTGCTCCCCGCATGTCTACACCATTACATTTTTAGTTAACATAAACAGATTTTTTTTCTTTTTTTACCTTCTTTCCTTGAGCCCCCACTGAACCATTACATTTTCTTCTTTTTTTTTCTTAGTATTAGTTTTGTAGGCTAAGGGTTCTAGTTCATCACCATGTCTTTATTTTCAATATTTAGTATTTTTTTTAATAATATCCAAAAATTGCAAACATATTACGAGCCCCAGTGGATACAATCTAATATCCAGCCCCAGTTGTCCAGGTAATAATACCGTAATACACTTTAGCTTTGGTAAATTTTTCTCTTAAAATACGATATTTTTCAGTTATATATCTGCTAAACCATTCAGTATCCTCACAAGTAGTTACATCTGCATTGTTTGGTTCTTATCAGTAGTCCTCATGGCCTGGGTGCTTCTCTATTTTGTTCCACCTGAAAACCACTTGTCAGATGTCTCCCATGTATTTAAAGGTCCAATATTTATAAGACTTTGTCTTCCTTAATCTTGTTCTTAGTTCTCGCAGTATCGTACAGACCCTACCCTGTCTACCTCATTCTCAGTCACATGCCCAGTCTTCTTCCGCAGGCTTTATTCTTATGTCTTTATCTCTGTGCCTAATTACCTCCGCCAAGGACGTTTTACTTTTGACAGCATTGGTTTATTTGTCTGTTAGGATTACTCATAAGTTATGAACGGATTATGCTTTTTTTTTTTTTTTTTGGAGTAGTAGGGGATGGCCCATGGAATAATCCATTAGATTATGGTGGTGATCCGGATCATAATCCAGATCGAGGATATTTCCAAATATTCTCAATAAATTTCGTTCGATTTTTGTGGAATGGTGGGCCATAGACCAAGANTATTTGTCTGTTAGGATTACTCATAAGTTATGAACGGATTATGCTTTTTTTTTTGGGGGGGGGGAGTAGTAGGGGATGGCCCATGGAATAATCCATTAGATTATGGTGGTGATCCGGATCATAATCCAGATCGAGGATATTTCCAAATATTCTCAATAAATTTCGTTCGATTTTTGTGGAATGGTGGGCCATAGACCAAGAAAGAATTGAATAAGTTTTGGGGCGGATCCGGATCCGAATCCTGCAATAGCATTTGCGAATGTATGCACTCTCTGAATGCTTTCTAGTTTGATCTGTGTTCAGGAATTTCAAAACCTCAAACTGCTTAATGCCCCAGCCTGTGATCTTGCCTACTATTGAAGGGCAGTCCAACACTGTACCACTTTAACATTGCTGAATGTGTAATTGGCATTTTATAGGGGGAGTGGGTATGCTTCAGGATAGTGTAGTTAATTCAGCTTAACTGATTCAGCGTTGCTCATATACATCGATCCAGGTGCATCAATGATAAATAGCGCTCATATGTTCACATTTAGGAGAGGCGGTAGCTCGATCGGTAGAGAGTTGGCTTGCAGTCCCGACGGACCCAGGTTCGAATCCTCGCTGGGGCAGGGAACAGTTTAAGGATTTGAATTTCATTTATTCAGGCTTTACTGATCTACCAGAAGACCCGCCGACATGTCGTAAAAATACCCCGCTAATACCAATACACCAGTCCTGTATGAGACAGCTCTAGCATGTATTCAATATGGACGGTCGGAGTTAGCGCCGAAGTGGTGACATGTAGAGGTGTACGGTATGTAGGAGGACGGCTGGGCCTTGATAGCAGGCTGTAAAGCCTATGCCCAGAGTCGGACACATAAAAAAAAAAACATAAGTCTGGTTCTCTTAAGCCCATTCCTAATATTTAAGTTTTAAGTTAATATGGAAATAATTACGGTATTCAAGCTCAGCTGCTCATACTAAGGTCGTGTACACGTTCCGATTATTATAAGACTTGTCAGATATGTTTAAGTTCAGTCAGGTTATGTCAACGGCATTTCTGTCAACGGAAGTTCGATGAGGTTCATTCAGGTTAGCTTCACTTCCCAAAGAAATTAATTTAGGTTCCCTGTCGTCATATCAGAAAAATTCATTTTGCACCAAAGTCATCATATTCATTCACGCCAGTTCTTTCGCGGCAGACGTTTGAGAGGTCTGGCTACCTTTCTGTCTATCGTGCAATAAGTTTGCCCCATTAGGAGCTTAGGGAACCGTGACCACGCTACTTACTTCAGATATTTAACGTGGGTGACAATTTTATCGTCCCTGACCGATTTTATGTGAGCATTTTCTCATGTATCCGATTCTTGGCACAGGCTTCACAACCCATTTCCTGAGTCCCATTAGTCCTTTTATCTACTATGCATTTCTACATACCACCACTTTGGCGCTAACACCCACCGTCCAAACTGAATACATGATAGGGCTATTTCATACAGGACTATTATACTGGTATTAACATGGTTATTTTTACGACATGTTGGCAGGTCGTATGGAAGATCAGTAAAATCTACAAAGAAATTCAGATCCTTATACTGTTCCCTGTTCCAGCCAGGATTCGAACCTGGGTCCACTAGGACTGTAGGCCACTTCCCTACCGCCTCGGCCACCGCCTGCCAACAAACCCCAAACACTCCTTAGATGCCTTACAGGCCACATCCGATCGTAGTACCCTACACCAGTCGACCGCCAGGCCTTTATGCGGTTGTTTGGACTACACGAAATAATTTGGGTTGTCAGCCAGTGTTGTGTCACCTGCAGACAGCATTACACACAGTGTTGATGGTGGCCGATCTATCTTAATAGAGGTGCAAAAGTATGTAATAAGACAGTTTTTAAGGATAGAGTGGAAATGCAGAAGTGGGTAGAACTGACTAAGATGATAACAGGGCAAAGGGAGAGAGTACAGTTCAGGTATTTTTCTCAGTGCGACTCCTTAAAGCAAAGATCTCCTCGAGAAGAAGAACGTGAAAGTATAATATGTTCCCATCATGGACCGTTCCTTCCTGCTTGCTGCGTATGTAAATATAGTATTAAGTGTGCTTAAACAATTTCCGCTTTCTGTCGAGAGAGGTAACCGGAATTAGTTTATGGTGTGACAAACAGCTAAATCTGGCCTTGAAGATCATCGTTCATAATTACTTTTCAACGTTGTAATACTGTTTTTTTTTTTTTTTTTATGTAGTACTTTTTCAGTAAGCGTAATGAAATTTGTTACCAAAAAAAAGAAAAGAAAAAAAGTGCAGCATTCTGTATCAGTTGGATCTGCTTTGGATATATTAATTATCCACAAAATCTTTGGCATTCGGCTTGTATGGCTTAGAGTCTGAGTGGACGACATGACATTGGATTTGCCAATTATCTGGTTTTGCACAAAAACCTTGATGTCACGACCTCCCAAACTATTTCCAATTGTTAGTGTCAGACCGACATGTTAGAAGAATATTTCTTTACATGATCTTGATTTGTTACGAAATACTTTAAGTCTTGAATATGTAGTAAGAAATTAACATTCATATATCGAACACACACACACACACACACACACACAAATGCCAGGTTGCTCTGTATTCCTTGTACGATTTAACATAACTTATAAATGGCATGTCCCTTTGTATGTTTTACATAAACATTCTACATGAATTAACCAAAAGAATAATCTATTAATCCCTGCTATGCATATAAATTTGGAGAAGGATAAACAATTGACAAATGAGACTACGTTCATTTACATTTACATAGCATCATACGGGACCTAGACTATGGATATTTGGCTTGAAATATCCCCCCAAATACCATACTGTTTATTTTCAAGACTTGATACACTAAAGAAAGAATAAAAGCAACAATCATCAGTTCTCTTGAGATGAATTTACTGTTAATTTCTAAGGTAAGTTTGCTGTTTTTGTTCTCGTCACTTTGTTTATTCATCCTGGAAAACAAAATGTCAAGCCAAGCAAAATGCGGCAGAGCAGAGTCTGCTGTGCGTCGTCGCTGTGTGCCTGGCGCTGATGTATAAAAGTGAGATGATCGAGAAGACACTCAGTAGGGAAGGTGTCCGAGTGATGGAAGTACCTGCTGTTTGGAAACCTTACGAGGACAAGGTAGGGCCTGCCATGCCCTTAAAGAGGTGTGTTAATACTTCGTGTTGTGATTTGTTAGTTCCAACTCTCTCTCTCTCTCTCTCTCTCTCTCTCTCTCTCTCTCTCTCTCTCACACACACACACACACACACACACACACATACACATAAATTATAGTTGCCTGCATTATGAACGTAACAATACATCCCCAACACACCATAATTCAGTTTAAACGTGATGTTATCTGAACTCCGTGAAATTTCTGGTGAGCTCTTTATTTTGTCTTGTAACTGCCTGTATATTCAGTGGAAGCGAACCGAGTTACTTTATAGGGAACAGATTCCCAAAGATATACACATACTTCTGTCTGCAGTGAAGATTTATGTCTGTCTTTCAGGTTATTTCATCGACCAACCACAAACTTCAAATTTCTAGACACCGTTGATTGTTATACCGTTTACTGTGGTCACTTCATCTCTCTCTGGCTACAGGTCATTGACCGCGACTCTCATTTCCATCCCCTCCCCAGATATCATTCCATTCCACGCCGTTTTGCTCCATACCAGCCTAACCTCCTCCTATATCCATTACTACTTGCATTAACAATACGTGAGTGTATGGATTGATTAATGCTACTAACCTGACTTTGATGGAGACTGCTTCTAACACAATGGCCTACGAGGGTTTTGATTATCATTAATAACGTCGCCTGAAGATACAGGAAATACAAGTACAAAAAACACCATATTACTGAAGGATGGAATATGAAAGCAAGTACAAAAAAAAGAAAAAGATCAGAAGGACAGTGTTCGTGTCAGCGGAAACAACTGTGATGCACTATTCCTCAGAACCGAGTCCAAGACAGGACTGGAGTCGGTGACGGGAACAGCCTTAGAGTGCAACATGTTTTATGCATTAGATATTACCCATACACGACACCTGTACACTGCACAAGGAACAATAAGTATCCTGTATAGAGTCAGTTATCATGTTGGGTTGAAAAGAATACAAAGCATCCACACTTCCAGTACCCACAGTCTCTTTGAAGTTCTATTTGCAAGAGCAGTAATGTTACCTTTCTCTGAGGCAGGACAACAATGAGAACACTTATCATGATAAAATAATGGGAGTGACATGTTGATTCTCACTGTTGTGAGCCCATTAAAAGTAAGGGGACAGTCATTTATATGACCTTGGACATACACTCATCAGTTCCTACGACACCTTGGCAGAGGATAGAAACACACCATCACATGTCACATCTTGGATATTAGTACTGAATCAACTATACGCAAAAATACAAGTTTGACATACCGGTTAGTTCTGTGAAGGTTTAGCCAACAGTCATACAGAACTACATCACCGTAACTTATTCCGTGATCCAGCTGGGACTCGTCTCACTATCTTACCGCCAGGAATCCACTTTAATTAAGCTCGTTATATGTGCAGAATATGGCGATACTGGAAGCATTTACATAAAAGAAGAGGACAGCAGGATATGACAATTAAAATAAATCACCCAGAGAAAAATATTAAGGAGGTGCCTCAGCCGACGAGGTGCCGGCCGAATTCATTTAAACATTTCGTTTAAACATAATAATTTGGGAGATACCACTAGTAGAGATGGAGTTAATGAAGACTGTATTTCACTCTCCCAGGGTCACACTCTTGTCAGGTAAGGAAGCTCCCTAACACCTGCTTCATAGCGATTTATTTTTGGAAATGGCTGGTTAATATCAATTTGTATGTAATATGAGATGTGTATGATAGTATTTTAATAGTTTTAATGAAGAGAAGAGGACAGTAAGGAGTATCCTGATAAGCAAAATAAATCGCCAAGGAAAAGCTGTAAGTGAGCTTCTTTAACCAATGAGAATACAGATACCAATCCGAAATGTTTATTCTATCGCGAAAAGAATCATCTGGAGGTACGAAATTACAAAATACTCGTAGTTAATAAGTAAACACAGGAACTTTGGTTTTCCAAATAAGAACAGATATCTTTCATTATAAGTATGATTTTGAAATCTGCAGGGGATTTTACTGAGGTTGGCAGAAAAACATCTGAACTTCAACTTGGGCGCTCAGATGTATCTTTCATGAACTCCTTGAATAAGAGAAATTCTCCCTGAGTTTAATATTGCTTTCTGAAGGTAATAATAAATTTATATCATCGCTGTAACCGGGTTAATAATCTAAACAATATTATGCAGCTTGTAGGAGACTAGATATGACCGTCATTAGCAAAACTGTCCCTCATACTTTCAGTAAAATCGTTTAGTGATTGCCTGAAAATATGAAAAAGACATCATCGGACTGAGGTTAACCCTGTCTCTCATGTTACGTCTTCTTTACGTTATTACTAACACAGCCTGGTGCTTAGAGAGGAAGTTTGTACTAAGGGGTGAGGGGAAGGGGTGGGGGGATCCTCTCCTTCGTGCAGGCACCCAGACTACTTGGTAAGATTTGGTGTTTAGTGCTTTGGGTGTTTTTAATTTTTGCTTCTTTTACTTTATTGTACTGTCTACTTTTATTCTTTCTATTGTCGTTTGTTTCATAGGTGTCCCATGCCACACGACTCAGTTGCAACGCCAATTTTTATTTGGGTTAATGTATCAATCAGTAAATCATAAGAGCGCCAGGCGATTTTATTCAGTATTGGAAGTGGACTGAGCATACAAGTAAAAAACTCCATCACTATTTGACATTCTAAGTTCAAACATAATGGTCTGGATAGAACACAAATATATACACTGACAGGGCGTCACAGGACAGGAGATAAATACAGTATTTTATTGCAGGTCTGCGAGCATTTTGGATCACAGAGTTTTTCATCATCAGCATCATCATCATCATCATCATCATCATTTACACCTCTTTTCCTCCCTACTGGTGTGTGTGTGGTTAGTATCCAGAGACATATATAAAATCGTGGAATCCTGACTCCACCTCACAGATATTAACATCCTCACTTACGTGCTCTTCTATACGTCCCTCTTCAACTAAGACAAAGGCACCTCTGATGGCTCAAGAATCTCGACGCTCGTCGATTCGTATGGGTCGTCATCCGAGACTGGCTCCAAGTAACTACAGCAAGAAGTGTAAGTAAGCCATGATATGCACCGATTAGTTGTAATGCTCTTCGTTTTAAGTATATCTGCTATCTTGCCGATTAAGTTTTTTAACTTCGAAGTTCATCTTCATATTGCTTTGGAATATGACTGTTACAGTTGCGCCGCCAGCTCTTAATTCAGTTAATCAATCAATTAGTCTTTATATTTTTAACATTACTCTGTCAACTCCTTACTTCCTGAATGTGCTGGACTTAGTGTTTTGGAGGGATGGTTCTTAACCTACCGTCCTTCGCCGACTGGCTCATAGTCAATAAGCTCATTTCTACAAACGTCAGTGATCTGCGTGTTACACAGCGACACTCAGAGAAAGGGCTATTCCTTCTTGAGCAGTATAAGGTTACGGTAAAATTAATAACAATACAACAGCGCCACGTTTACATGCACCTCGAAATTGACAGTTTGTGACCTAAGTTGTCGTTGTCCCAGGTTCACCTAATTGGGAATCTGCTGAACTGCAGGCTGAATTTGCGTTTCACCTGAAGTCCACAATCCTCGTTTCGAGTGATGGGACGAAGCTGAGGGACGTTTGTGTAACCAGGCAGTGGAGTCACCCAGTCATATAGGTGCCACCGCGTGAAGACATCCCTGTACAGAACCTTGGTCCAAATATTAAAAAAATGGACACTTAGTTATATAGTAGAGTATGTTTTTTTTTCTAAGACTGGAATATATTTCTCCTGTTTTCTTCGAGGAGCTGAGGCCAGACTTAGGATACAAGCTGAAGATTTGTTATTTATTATTAAACAGATCCGTTTTTGCAGGAAAAAATACAGGGATAGGGAGGTTGTGCACTTATGTTTCCTTGTCCTTCAGCAAACACTAGGTAATAATGGTATTGTTATATCGTTATTAATGCAGCAATATCTCTTTATTCCAGTATATGATGGATAGAACATGAATAACCTTTAATTTAGGTTAAAGTAAGATGCAGGAGCTAGTCCACTGGTCCGGTAACTCAGTCAGGGATAAGACACTTGAGTACTAAAATGAGACAATCTGCATAAGCATATTTAAATGAATATATGCTAATATCATACTGTATATAATGTACTAGTTGCAACCCAGGCTCATGTGAATGTAACTCTGAAGCTAATGTTGTTCTACTGTAGTCTTGCATCTTCCAGCTGTAGGACGGAGAGGGAGGTGATGGACGTTTGTACCGTGTGTGTGTGTGTGTGTGTGTGTGTGTGTGTGTGTTCTTACCTAATTGTCGTTCCCTAATTGTATCTTTACAGGAATGAGGTAAGCTCGTACTGTCCCGCGTATTAAATCATTTTTATCATCATCATCATCATCATCATCATCAGCCATTACAAGTCCACTGCTGAACAAAAGCCTCCCCCAAGTTTCTCCACGAATTCCTTGACCAAGCCAACCTTTACCACATTATCCCTGTAATCTTCTCTATTTCATCTCTCCACCTCCTGTCTGGCCTTTTCCTGCTACGCTTGTAATTTCCTGGTGTCCAGTCAGTCAGCGTCTTGCTCCATCGATTAACCCTTATCCTTGCTAAATAGCCTGCCCACCTCCACTTCTGTTCTTTTATAACTTCTGTATTTGACTTTAATCTGCTCTCTCACCCAAGTTGATCGTTGCCTGTATCTTAAAGATATTCCCAACTTTGACCTTTCCATTGCTCTCTGAGAACGGATTTATTTTCCATCGATTTTGTCAGTTTCCAGGTCTCACAACCATACGTCATAGCTGGAATTATATACTTTTCGTTTCATACAAACTGGCAAACTACTTTTCATAATGTGTCTATGTTTACCGAAAGCTTAATTTGTAAGGTAACTTTTTATTTTGCTATCATGATCTTCCGTTAATTTTAGTATTTGCCCCAGGTAGTTGTACTCTTCAACTTCTTCAAGAATTTCTTCGCTTATTCTGATGATATTCTTTGGTGTTTGTGGATTAAACATTACTTTAGTTTTACTCCGGCTCATCTTTAGCCCTACTCTAAGACTTTCTCTGTTCTGGTCATTTAACATTTCTTGCAATGTCCACTGTTTCTGAGATAGAACAATATAATCTGCACATTGTAAGTGATTTAGCTTTCCTCCTTCTATGTTCACGCCTTTGTTTTTCTAGTCAAGCTTTCTGAAAATACATTCTAGGCATGCTGTAAATAATTTGGGTGAAATTGTATCTCCCAGCCGCAGACCCTTCTCAATCTTATTATTTTCCCAGTCTTTGTGTAATTTGACTGTAGCACTTCCCTATATTTTCCAGCAGTTTTACAATGTTCTCATTCACTCCTTGTTCCCACAGTGAATTTATAATTGAATTGTGCTGTACTGAGTCGAAAGCCATTTCGTAATCAAGAAAACCTAAGCACAGTGGTTTATTATTATGTAGTTTTCTCAATTAGCTGATTCATTGTGTGTAGATGATCAGTAGTCGGATACCCACTTAGGAATCATGCCTGTTCACGAGGTTGATTTTCTTCCAATTTGTTGTTATTCTGTTCGTAAGGACTTTAGTGAAGAGTCTGTAAATGACTGATAATAAGCTGATGGGTCAATATTAACTAAGATGTTTGGAGTCACCTTTATTGTAAAGTAAAAAATAATATTGCATTACACCATGTTTTGGGGAATTTCTTTTTTATATATTGAGTGAAGTAGTGAACAAGCCTGTTTTGTACTTCTACTCTTGCATCCAATAGTAAATCCGCTACAATTCCATCTTCTGTAGCCTTCGCTCTTTTCATATTTTTAAGAGAAATATTTAATTCGTCTGGTGTTACCTCATACATTTCACTTGTGTCAACTGCTATTGGTTTTACCGTCTTTGAAGCATAAATTTTTTTTATAAAATTCTTCAACTCTCTTCATCATTCTATCTCTACATTTAATGACTTCACTGTTTTTGTTTTTCAGTGACGTAATTTGTTGCTTGCCTAGTGCAGTTTTACTTCGGACATGTTTCAGACTTTTTTCCTTTATTGATGGTTTCATTGAGCTGATCCACGTTTCTGTCTTTTTCCTTCTCTATGTCTCTTTTTGATAAGCTTACTTAATTCCGCTTGATCTATTTCATCTTTCTTATCTTTCTTAGGTGTTACTTTCATTTCCTTTCTTTTTTTTTCTTTTTCTTTATTTTTTCAAAAGCCCGAGTGTCTTTTCTGAATATTTCATGGCTTTGGTTGTCTTAGATTTTCCTACTAACTTCACTGATTCTCTTAGCACTTCTGTTAGTCTTTCAGCTCATCAACGTCATATTCAGCATTACTTAGACCCTGAAATCTGTTCCTTCTTTCCAACTGACTTTGCTTTCGTATATTTTTATTGGTATGTATTTTTATCTGAAATCATCTTTCTTTCACTTCCGAAATTGAATCTGGCTGAGCAGTCCACCATTCTATGGTCACTTCCTATATTCACTTTGTTGATAACTGTAACATTTGTGATCGTGTTATTATTATCTGCTGTAATGAAGTCAGTTTTATTCCTTGTTTCTCCATTTGGGCTTCTCCAAGTCCACTTTCTTCCTGTTCTTTTGTTAAAGAATGTGTCCATTATTCTTATGTTATATATTTCAGCAATATTTACCACCATTTCACGTCTTTCATTCCTTTCTTCCACTCCAAAGTTTCCCATATATGCTTCTCCATTATTTGATTTCTCAGCTTTTGCATTGAAGTCTCCCATGAGTATAGTATATGTGGTCTTTACTTCTTCAATAATCTGGGAGATGTCATCATAGAATGGTTCCATTTCTTTATCTGAGCTTTGAGAAGTTGGTGCATATACGTGTATTATTTTCAGGGTATATTTTTTGCATAGTCTAATTAAAACCAATGCTGCTTGGTCAGATACACTGCTGAATTTAACAATGTTGTCTGCAAGATTTCTGTTAATGAGAAATCCTACACCACTAACTCTTTCATTTTGCCTTACTCTGTAGTAAAATACGTGGTTGCTGTCTTCGAGCTGAATTAGTTTTTCTTCTTTTCTGTGTGTCTCACTCAAACCTACAATATCCCAACTAATGTTTTCCAGTTCAGTCATTAAGTTACCAAGTTTGTAATCTTCTGCGAGGCTTCTTACATTTTATGCATAGATCTTCATGGACTTCAGTTTCTTTAATATCTCAGTCTCTAACTTGCCAACACAATGCCTACTCACTTTCGGTGGCACACTGCCCGTAAGTACAGGAGGCAGTGCGGTTGGACCTTTAGTGGACAATGATCCAACATGAACGCCCATCAAATAATTTGCAATAGAACTCAGGTTTGGTTGGATGGATTGTGGCAAATAATCTCACCCCCCTGCCACATAGTTCCTGGTGGGAAGTAATCTTTGTGCCACCTTATTCATTATATTCGGTGGAGCCCTACATATCTACAGGCGGTTCCATGGTCTGCGCCACCTAAGACAGTACCTCGTATATCTGCAAGGCCTTCCCCTATCCACCACCCGGGGACGTGCCAGGTAACAGTGGGATCCTGCCCCTGTTTGTTTGTTTTTTATCATACATACATATCCTTAAATTTATGAAAAGTTTTGTTACAGAATATTTCATTTGGTAGTGCAATCCACTGATCAATTGCCATATCTGGAAAACTGAACTTTCTTACACCTTTATCACCTCACTTTTTATGCAGTGTCCTCTTGCTGATTTTTTTTTTTATGCAAGGAAGAAGGAACCAAAGGCCACGGGCCTGCATACTGTTACTTCCAAGAAAAAGCAAAAACAGTACAAAAGAGAGCCAAATTCAAGATCCGTTCAATTCGAGATGCCTGGACACACTGCGTTTGAAAGACTGGAGATCATAGGAAGCAGGAAATACAGACAGAGGAAGACAGTTCCAGAGTTGACCAGTTGCATAAATGAAAGACTGGGAGTAACGGTTAACTCTTGCATTAGAGAGTTGGACAGAAAAGGGATGAGAGTTTGTTGCTAGACGGGTACTACGTGCCCGTCGTAGAGGTGGAGGGATGCAAGCAGACAGTTCAGAGGAACAGTGACCATTGAAGTAACGATAGAAGAGAGATAAAGATGCAACACTGCGGCGAAGAGACAATGGTTGAAGGGAATCAGTAAGAGAAGGAGAGTTAATGAGACGAAAAGCCTTTGACTCCACCCTATTGAGAAGAGCTGCATGTGGGGAGCCTCCCCACACATGAGAGTTGTACTCCATACACGGCCGAATAAAACCCGTGTACAAGGTCAACAACTGTGCAGGGGTAAAGAAAGTTCGGAATCGACTTAGCACACCTAATCTCTTGGAAGCAGATTTCACAAGAGATGTAATATGTTCTTTCCAAGACAAATCCTGAGAGAATGAAACCCCAAGCATGTTCAAGGATGATGCAGGATATAACTGTTCATTATTAAACACTAGTGGGTAATCCTGAGGAAGATTTTGTCGGGTCGATATGTGTAAGAACTGAATTTTTGATGCATTGAAAATAACAAGATTATTTTTACCCCAATCAGAGATACGAGCCAAATCAGACATTAGGTGTGCCATAGCCTCATCCCTTTTTTGTTGAAGTAACTGCTGAGATGGACGTTGCGGGAACCGAATGGAAAGGTGAAGGGTGGAATCATCAGCATATGAGTGGATAGGTTTAGATGTACAGCTTAGAAGGTCATTGATGAATAAAAGGAAGAGAGTAGGTGATAGGACAGAACCCTGAGGAACACCACTGTTGATAGGTCTAGGAGAGGAACGATGGCCGTCTACAACAGCGGCTATAGAACGACCAGAAAGGAAGCTAGAGATGAAGGCACAGATAGAAGGATAGAAACCGTAGGAGGGCAGTTTGGAAATTAAAGATTTGTGCCAGACTCGATCGAAAGCCTTTGAGATGTCAAGTGCAATGACAAAGCTTTCGCCAAAGTCCCGAAGGGAGGATGACCAAGAGTCTGAAAGGCAGGTGAGAAGATCGCCAGTGGAGCGTCCCTGACGGAACCCATACTGACGATCAGAAAGAAGGCTGTGACAGGAAAGGTGCTTTAAAATTTTTCTGTTAAGAATTGACTCGAAAACTTTTGATACGCAGGATGTTAAAGCAATTGGACGATAGTTAGAGGGTTGGGAATGGTCACCCTTCTTTGGGACTGGCTGAATGAGAGCAAACTTCCAGCAAGAAGGAAAGGTACAAGTTGAGAGACAAAGGCGAAAGAGTTTACCTAGGCAGGGTGTAAGCACAGAAGCACAGTTTTTGAGGACAACAGGAGGGACTCCATCAGGACTGTATGCCTTTTTAGTACTGAGGCCAGTAATGGCAGAGAACACATCAGCTGAAGAAATTTTAATGTCAGTCAGTAGGAAGTCAGAGGGGGGAAGTGATGGAGGAATAGCACCGGAATCGTCTAAGGTGGATTTGGAGGAGAAAGTCTGAGCAAAGAGATCTGCTTTATCAGTAGAAGAAATAGCTACAGAGCCATCAGAGTAGAAAAGAGGAGGGAAAGATGATGAGGTAAAGTTGTTAGAAAGGTTTTTGACAAGGTGCCAGAAGGAGCGAGAAGAATTCGAGTTGGAGAGTTGGGAACATTTAGCACGGATGAAATTGTTTTTGGCTGAGCGAAGAACAGACTTAGCACGACTCCGGACAGAAATATATAAAAGGTGTGATTCAGGGGTGGGTTGGCTCCGGTACCTCTTATAGGCCCTCTCCTTGTTGCGGACAGCATTAGAACAAGCGTGATTAAACCAAGGCTTTCTTGCATTAGTCAGAGGTTATATACTCTCTTATGTCTATGTTCTCTTTCCCCATGAGGCATTTACATTTCATATTTATGTCTCCTTTTTTTCCATTTCTCTTGTAATGTTGGTAGGTTAATTTTTTTCTAGTCTTACTTTATAGTTTACATCCCATAGGTTTAGTGCCCATCTTGTAGCTGTCGCCCTTTGGACCTTTTCATCTTTAAATATGTTTATTTTGAGATGTGGATTCCAGACTACAAATGCATGCTCCAGAGTTGGCCTAATGAATGATGTGATTATCTTTCTCAATATCTCTTCATTTATATATATCAATGCTATCATCATAATGTACATGTTCCATACTTTCTCATTGATGTGGTCAGCCAGAGATAGTCTGTTATCGATTATCCCTCCTAGATCCTTCTATTTTTTCTTGTGTGTGTGGGGTCGAACTTCCGAGTTAATAATCCCAGTCTGATAGTTTTCTACTTTTTCCAAACTTGATTACATGGCATTTGTCCACACTGAATTCCACATGCCATGTATTGCTCCATTCATGAAATTTAATTCTTCCTGTAGAGTCTGTGTCTGTAAATCTCTAATGTATTTTTGCATCATCACCAAACATATTTAAATAGCTTCCATTTCCATTGTTGCTGTCGATGTAATTTTTATATACTAAAAATATAACTGGTTCTCACACTTAGCCCTGTGGAACTTCACTAGTCACTTGTCTCCCTAATGATTAATTTCCCCATAATACTGTTCCCATTTCCCATTTTCTGAGAGTCTTGCATCCGACAGTGCAGATTGCCTTGGATTCTTCCTTGATGGTACAGTTTCCATAAAAGTCTTTTTGGTGGAACTCTGTCAAATGCTTTCTTAAAATCCAAATTGATAATGTCTACCCACCCATTTATTTTCTGTAGTATTTTTGCAACTCTCATAGTAACTTAATAGAATGATGTGATTATCTTTCTCAGCATCTCTTCATTAATATATATGAATGCTATCATCATAATGTACCCCCGAAAGCACTAATCTCTCCCCCCCTTGCAGGCGCAGTCGTGGCCAGTGATCAAACAGATGATTGAACACCCCACTCCCACCACCCCTACCCCAACCCCAACCCCATCCCCATTGTAAACGTTGTTGGAAAGATGTGGAACGGCCAAACTGGTGATGTTACTATGTGTCATGACTGTTTGTATAGACAATTAGAACCAGGAGGGGTAAGTATATAAAGACATTTAATGTGTATTACTGTGCTACTATCCACAACATATGAGAAAGGCACGGAAATGAAAGAAGACCTACAGTGTATTGTCTTTGTCTATATACTTACGTCCTATAATATAATGTTACAAGTAAGTTTAGTAAAGTGAACAGTATCTGTTGAAAGATATGTCTTTTCTCATACATTCTCTCTTCCACCACCTCCACCCTTCTATCTGGGTTCCTATCTCCATCAAACCCCTCTCGTATCCTCTCGTCCCCCACTCCCATCCATTGTTAATGAACGTAAATAAAGACAGTGATGAAATGACCCATCAGGTATTGACCTTATTAATATTATCATACACCTCTGTATTAAGCACCAACAAAACAATATACAATACATCGATATACCGTACCTGCCAACTATCTCATCCTGTTGTAAGCTGTTACGTGACATAAGCACTGCAAGTTGGACCTAGTGTTACAAGGACATACGGTTGTTTTTCGTTAACACAGGTTATTTGTGCTTTTGACGTCCATTAATTCATATTAACATGACAATTTAAGTCTTACATTATAAACACGCAAGGTTTATGTTCCTGTCATTATTGGATGAACGAAACGAATCAGGGATAGGTTCTGACGAACCACAAACTCTCTGCCTGAACTAAAATATCCCGAACTCTTGTCACAACAGTGACACAACGTCTTTGTGTATACGATTGACCCACATTCAGTCATATACATAATGGCATTGTGTCACTGTTCTGACGAGGAGTCAGAATATTTTCGTTAAAGCAGAGAGTTTGTGGTTCGTTAAAGCTGATCCCTGATTCGTTTGGTTAATGCAGTATTGACAGAAACATAAACTTTACATGTTTATAATGTAAGGCTTAAATTGCCATGTTAAAGAATTAATGGACATCCAAAACCACACATAACCTGTGTTAACGAAAAACAACCGTGTGTCCTTGTAACATAAGGTCCAACTTGCAGTGCTTATGTCACGTAACAACTAACAGCAGGATGAAATAGTTGGCAGGTATACCAAAGTATTGTATGTTGTTGTTGGTGATTAAAACAGAGGTGTATGATAATATTAAGAAGATAAATACCTGACGGATCATTTCATCACTATCTTTACGTTGGTTAACAGTTGATGGGAGTGGGGGACGAGAGGGTAAGAGAGGTGTTTGGCGGAGACAGGAGCCCAGAGAGAAGGGTGGTGGTGGTGGTGGGAGAGAGAATGTATGAGAAAAGACATCATATCTTTTAGCAGATGCTGTTCACTTTACTTATTTGTAACAGTGTAATATAGGACGTAAGTATATAGACAAAGAATATGTTGTAGGTCTTCTTTCATTTCCGTGCCTTTCTCATATGTTGTGGACAACAGCACAGTAATACACATTAAATTCCTTTATATACTTACCCTTACTGGTTCTAATTGTCTATAAAAACGATCATGACATTGTAACATCACCAGCTTTGGCAGTTCAACATCTATCCAACAACGTTTACAGTGGGGTTGGGGTAGGGGTGGTGGGTTTGGGGTGTTCGATCGTCTGGTCGCTCAATGGCCGCGACTCCGGCTGCAAGGGGGGGGGGAGATCAGTGCTTTCGAGTGTACATGTTCCGTACTTTCTCATTGATGAGGTCAGCCAGAGATAGTCTGTTATAGATGTTCACTCCTAGATCTTTCTATTCTTTTTCTGGTTTGTGTAAGGTTGAACTACCGAGTTTATAATCCCAGTCTGATATTTTTCCACTTTTACCAAACTTGATTACATGGCATTTGTCCACACTGAATTTTCACTTGCCATGTATTGCTCCATTCATGAAACTTATTTAATTCTTCCTGTAGCACTCTGCAAGAGTCTGTGTTTGTAGTTCTCTACTGTATTCATGCATCATCACCAAACATATTTAGATAGCTTCCATTTCCATTGTTGTCAGTGTCATTTATATATGCAGTTGGTGCTATCATCTAGCTCTGTGGAACTTCACTAGTCACTTGTCTTCCTAATGATTAATTTCCCCTTAGTACTGTTCTCATTCCCCATTTTCTGAGAAAGTCTTGCATCCGACAGTGCAGATTGCCTTGGACTCTTCCTTGATGGTACAGTTTCCATAAAAATCTTTTGTATGGTACTCTGTCAAATGCTTTCCTAAAATCCAAACTGGTAATGTCTACCCTCCCATTTCTTTTCTGTAGTGTTTCTGCAACTCTCATAGTAACTTAATAGATTAGTAATACATGATTTCCCCTTTGTAAAATCGATTTGTCTTTCCGTTATCATACTGTAATTTTCGTGATCGTTTACCCAAATTTTTCTTATCAACTTCTCTACTATCTTATTTACAACACTGGTCAAAGATACTGGTAAGCAGTTAAGTGGATTCTGTTTATTTCCATTCTTGAAGAGGGAAACAATGTTTGCTTTCTTCCAAATATCAGTTAGTCTACCTTTTTTTATGAATTCCCTGAATATTTAATATATTGGTCTACTCACCTCTTCTGCACATTCATGTAATAATGTGTGTGTGTGTGTGTGTGTGTGTGTGTGTGTGTGTGTGCGTGTGTGTGTATGTGTGTGTGTGTGTGTGTGTGTGTGTAATCTCCAACAGGACCCACCTTGTCATGTTGTGGGGGCATGCACACCACGTAATAATGGTGGGCCGTGCCAATGGGGAGAGGTCCCCCCAGCCTCACTAGGAGGACGCTGTTACCCATGCTGGAAAAGCCATCGATCAGGGGTCAGTCTAAGAGTTCCAGGCACCTTTGGATGGGTTAAGTCTATGGAAGTAAACCACAAAGGAAAAATCTGTTAGTGAAGTCCTACAAAAAACACGACTTGACAGAAAGAGCTTCCGGGAGACTGCTGCAACCTTAATCAGTGGATGGTCGTCATGAATCTTCATGCCACCACCACAGGCTAAGAAGGGTGGTGGTAAGGACCTTGCACTCTCACCATCACATCAAATATATTCATTGTTCAAGCCCACTGCTATATTCACCTCCCATTGCACACTATCATCAAAACCAAATGACCTATGGCGACACGATAGGGTGATGGTGACAGGTCATGGATGCGGTTGGAAGTCGCTAGTTCGAGTCCTGTACATTGGCGGCAATGGCCCAGTAGTTGCAGGCATGATGGCATACAGTATGCCACGCCTTCAGCAGCATCCAGTGCGAGTAGGCAGCCAGAAACGGCCACTCAGGTGCTTATTCTGATGGGGAATGATTTGGAAAAGGTTACCAAAACATTTGCTGTTATACACCTGGGCAGATAACAGTGTCTGCCAAGGCATTTCACGCTGTGGTTGAAGAACCCAAAGAGACCCTCTGACTCTTGCTATCTGGAATGTATGAATCTTGCTTGATACTGACCAAGACACACGACCACGAATCCATAGGACTGCCCTTATTGCCCATGAATGGAAAAGATTATAAACTGACACTGCTGCCTTCTCTGAGACTCGCCTCTCAAGAGAGAGCAACCTAATAGAAGCAGGAGGAGGATCTGAATATTTTTGGAGGGGATGGCTAGACAACCAACTATAAAAGATCCAAGAATTGTCTGTGGGTATATCAAAGATGCTGATGTCTTGGCACATACCTCTTTTAAACCCGTCACATCCCGACCAATTTCCTACCTTCAATACCCCCCAGTCACGAGCAATTTCGGATTTTTTTTTTTTTTTTAGCTGAAACCTTCGCTTTGGGTGAGAAACATCGAGAATTCATAGAGAAATCGCCGTCCTGAGCCTATAAATGGTGCTACAGGTGATGAGTCAGCCTTACCTTTTGTTCTTTCTCAGGGTATCTGGCCTTAAAGAAAACAAACTATGGAAGGGTAAACTAATTCAAGCCACTTTGAATTATATATTTATAAATTTATTTGGTACGGATTTATGTGTAGTACAAGACTATATTGGTTTTCACATGAGTCGGACAAAACAAAAAGAAACATTGTTCAGTCACCAAACACATCCACACATGGCACCTTCCTTTACGACATTACCACCTCATCACTTCTGTTTGTTTCTTGCTCTAGCTTCTTTATTTCCTTGTCCTCCACCTCAGGAATCACTTTCACCTTGAATTTCGTCATTGGAGAGACTGTGGCATGACATATCTTTACTGGTCAGGTCACTGCTAACAGGCGAATTGCCGAATGTGGGGGGGAGGGGTGGGAGGGGAGGTTAGGTGGGGCCAGGCAGTATCCTCACTTGAAAGCAGATAGAAGAAGATCTCCCACATACGGCTTCCAAAAATCACCCATGAAACTTGAAGATTGTGCAAATGACTGACCATGCAATTGTGTAATGTACATGTACGTTGATGGGTCTAGCTGTGACAAAACGATGTGACGTACCCATACGTCGACGGGACACCTCGGGTTAAAGGCCAATATGCAACACTCACTAGTGCCTATGCCCCAATACTTGACTCTGAGGTCACCTTCAAAGATTGCTATAATGCCTCTCTGGATGCTACCATTTGCCCAATACCACATAATAGCAAACTCATCCTGCTTGGAGATTTTAAAGCCAGGGTAGGAAAAAATAATCACTTCTGGCAAGGCATCATGGGTTGCCGCTGTGTTGGTTATATAAACCAGTGGGCTTAGACTGCTTTCATTAACCTCACAACACAGGCTAATCATTACCAACAGCATTTTTCAAATTAATAAACGCAAGACCCATGGATGCACCCATGATCTATACACTAACTGATTATGTTATAAGGCAGTGGGGTCGAAGAGAAGCTGTTATAACCCAAGCCATGAGAGGTGCTGAGTGCTCAGCAGACCATAACCTTATACTCGCCAAACTGAAACTAGTTATATGCCCACAAATGCACCACAGATCATCCTCCAAGAAAATTATATGTTGTATTTGAAAGGATGCAGAGGCTTTTAACACCTTCCACGGCACTATTTTAAAAAAGCTCTCTCAGAGCCCACCACATGACCCAAACAACAGTGCAACAAACGTAGACACAGTGACCAAACATTAAGACACTGTTGCACTGTACTGCTGAAGACACCACTCGCCACCATAATGACTGGACTGATGAAAATCCTGAGGGCATACATTACCTTCTTGCACTGAAGAATAGAGCACATAACAACTGGTTGGCCCATCATACTTTTTAACCCTAAACACTGAATTCAGGAGTGAAACCCAGAGGAAACTGTCTGACATGGAGAACAAATGGTGAAATTCACAAGCAAAACAGCTGCAAAGACTAGCTGAAATTTAAGACCAACATGGATTCAAGTCAATAAAAACTATTTATGGGCGAACCAGACACAACCTAGCCCATATAAGATCAGCCAAAGAAAACCCCCTGAAAGACAAGCAAGCATTTCTTGAAAGATGGACACAACACTTCAATTCCTTACTGAATCAAAGAAATTAGGGGAAGCACAATATCCTTAATAACATCCCAAATTCTCCTCAAGCAGAAGATCTCAGTGTCCCACCTACACTTGCAGAAACTGTTCAGGCCATCCGATCTCTAAAAATAACAAAAGTCCAGGCCCTGAAGGCATACCGTCCGAACTAATCAAAGACGATAGCCAGTTATGCCACCAGTGCCTCGATAATCTCATAATGACCATCTGGAATCAAGGACGAATTTCATCTGAGTAGGTTACTTTTGATATTGAAACCATCAAAACCATTTAAAAGAAGAAACGGAACTGGTCGGATTGTGACAACAGCAGAAGTATTTACCTCCCAATGAAAGCAAGCAAAGCACTAACCAAGATAAGGTTATCCAGGCTGATAAAACATCTGACTGAATCAACATTTTTTGAAACATATTGTTGAGAAGCAGGATTTGCTACTTAGGAAGTATTGGAAGGTTCTCAATGTTTCTTGAATTTTCCCATTACGTGTTAGAGCTGCCAGTTAGCCTGCTATTGTCTGCAGAGTTATTTTGTAAAGTTATACCTTAATTTTCATGCTCTTTTTCTATGTAATGTTTTATTTATATGACTGTTAAATTATGCAATTTTATCTCGATATGTATGCTAAATAATGTAGTGTGTTACACGGTGTAAGGAACTCTGGATATTTTGAATGTCTACGAGTTGGTAACTGTTGCTTTTCCAAGAATGTGGTAGATCATTGTATTATACAGGAAGGTTTGAATAAGGATGGGGAAGGGACTAGAGGAGTTTTCAGTTCAGTCTGAGTTTAGTTCAGTGTCAGCGCAGCTGGTGAAGACAGTATAGCTCCGACACTAGTGAAAACAGTGTAGTGTAGTTGGCAACCATTAAGTGTAATTATTATTTTTTATTTTTATTTTTTTATGCAAGGAAGAAGGAACCAAAGGCCACACGCCTACATACTGTTCCTTCCAAGAAAAAAGCAAAAACAATACAAAAGACAGCCAAATTCAAGATCCGTTCACTTCGAGATGCCTGGACACACTGCGTTTGAAAGACTGGAGATCATAGGAAGTAGGAAATACAGACAGAGGAAAACAGTTCCAGAGCTGACCAGTTGCATAAATGAAGGACTGGGAGTAACAGATAACTCTTGCATTAGAGAGTTGGACAGAAAAGGGATGAGAGTTTGTTGCTAGACGGGTACTACGTGCCCGTCGTAGAGGTGGAGGGCTGCAAGCAGACAGTTCAGAGGAACAGTGACCGTTGAAGTAGCGATAGAAGAGAGATAAAGATGCAACAGTATGGCGAAGAGAAAAAGGTAGAACGGAATCAGTAAGAGGAGGAGAGTTAATGAGACAAAAAGCCTTTGCCTCCACCCTATTAAGAAGAGCTGCATATGGGAAGCCTCCCCACACATGAGAGTTATACTCCATACATGGGCGAATAAACCCATGTACAAGGTCAACAACTGTGCAGGGATAAAGAAAGGTCAGAATCGGCTTAGCACACCTAATCTCTTGGAAGCAGATTTCACGAGAGATGTAATATGTTCTTTCCAAGTCAAAACCCGAGAGAATTAAACCCTAAGCATGTTCAAGGATGATGCAGGACATAACTGTTCATTATTAAACATTAGTGAGTAATCCTGAGGAAGATTTTGTCGGATTGATAAGTGTAAGAACTGAGTTTTTGATGCATTAAAAATAACAAGATTATTTTTACCCCAATCAGAGATACAAGCCAAGTCAGACATTAGGTGTGCCATAGCCTCATCCCTTTTTTGTTGAAGTAACTGCTAAGATGGACGTTGCGGAAACCGAATGGAAAGGTGAAGGGTGGAATCATCAGCATATGAGTGGATAGGGTTAGATGTACAGCTTAGAAGGTCATTGATGAATAAAAGGAAGAGAGTTTGTGATAGGACAGAGCCCTGAGGAACACCACTGTTGATAGGTCTAGGAGAAGAACGATCGCCGTCTACATCAGCGTCTATAGAACAACCAGAAAGGAAGTTAGAGATTATGGCACAGATAGAAGGATAGAAACCGAAGGAGGGCAGTTTGGAAATTAAAGATTTATTCCAGACTCGATCGAAAGCCTTTGAGATGTCAAGTGCAATGGCAAAGCTTTCGCCAAAGTCCCTAAAGGAGGATGACCAGGAGTCTGAAAGGTAGGTGAGAAGATCGCCATTGGAGCGTCCCTGACGGAACCAATACTGACGATCAGAAAGAATTTTGTGACAGGAAAGATGCCCTAAAATTTTTCTGTTAAGAATTGACACGAAATCTTTTGGGACACAGGATGGTAAAGCAATTGGACGATAGCTAGAGGGTTGGGAATGGTCACCCTTCTTTGGGACTTGCTGAATGAGAGCAAACTTCCAGCAAGAAGGAAAAGTACAAGTTGATAGACAAAGGTGAAAGAGTTTACCTAGGCAGGGTGTAAGCACAGAAACACAGTTTTTGAGGACAACAGGAGGGACTCCATCAGGCCCATGTGCCTTGTTAATATTGAGGCCACTGATGGCAGAAAATTCATCAACTGAAGAAATTTTAATGTCAGTCAAGAGGAAGTCAGAGGGGGGAATTGATGAAGGAATGCACCGGAAGAGAAAGTCTGAGCGAAGAGATCTGCTTTATCAGTAGAAGAAATAGCTACAGAGCCATCAGAGTAGAAAAGAGGAGGGAAGGATGATTAGGTAAAGTTGTTAGAAAGATTTTCGGTAAGATGCCAGAAAGACCGAGAAGAATTCGAGTTGGAGAGTTGAGAATATTTAGCATGGATGAAATTATTTTTAGCAGAGCAAAGAACAGACTTAGTACGATTCCGGGCAGAAGCATAAGAAAGATGTGAATCAGGGGTGCGTTGGCTCTGGTACATCTTATAGGCCCTCTCCTTGTTGAAGACAGCATTAGAACAAGTGTGATTAAACCAAGGCTTTCTTGCATTAGTCAGAGGATATGAGAAAGGAATGTATGCTTCCATGCCCGAGAGAATAACCTCCGTAATGCACAATGCAAACTCAGATGGCTCCCGGCCATGGAAGCAATAATCATTCCAAGGAAAATCAAAGAAGTACTGCCTCAGGGCCTCCCAATCTGCAACTTAAAAGTGCCACAGGCGGCGCTTCTTTGGAGGGTCCACAGGCCGTACTTGAGTGATAGGACAAGGTAAGGTAACAAGGTTATGATCGGAGGAGCCCAACGGAGAGAAAAGATTAACAGTGTAAGGAGAAGGATTAGTTGTTAGGAAAAGGTCAAGTATGTTGGAACTCTCTCCAAGGCGGTCAGCGATACGGGTAGGGTGTTGTACAAGCTGCTCTAGGTCATTAAGGATAGAAAAGATCTTGGCTTGTTCACCAGGTGGATCAGTAAAAGGAGAGGAGAGCCAAAGGTGGTGGTGAACATTGAAATTTCCTAGAATGGTGATATCAGAGAAAGGAAAATGGATAGAATGTGTTCCAACGTAAAAGTAAGATAGTCAAAGAATTTTTGACAGTCAGTAGAATTAGAAGATAAGTAAACAGCACAGATATATTTAGTCAGAGAATGACAGGAAAGCCGAAGCCAGAGAGTAGAGAATTCAGAAGAATCAAGTTCAGGAACACGAGAGCAAGATAGATCGTTGGTACATATACGCAACAGCCACCTTTGGCTTTGAAATGAGAATAGAGAAAGTAGGAGGATACAGAAAAGGGTTTGCTATCAGTTTGTCTCAGACAGCTGAGTCTCAGAGAGAAAGAGAAGGTCAGGTTTAGAGGAGAAGAGGTGGTGTTCAACAGAGCGAAAGTTAGAGGAAATGCCGCGAATATTACAGAAATGAAGGAGTGAGTCAGACAGTGGTTCCAGGCAGCTCTGTGAGTCGTCACCGGAAGAGAAGCGGATGGTGGGGGCATTTATGGTCCACCCCCCCCCCCCCCGAGGACTCCGAGGCATGATTTATGTGCGCCATTTTCATTACAAATTTTGAAAAGGAAGTATAGTGTGTAGTGTGCATGCAGTTTGGTGTTGACAGTTAGAGAAACTTGTACTGGAGAGCATGCTAGACTACTCTCTGTGTTACTGAGACACTGAAAAAGTTCAGCAAATGGGGATGGTCAGGAACAAGTCCTGAAGGCTGATGAAACAGAAGCTCCAGCTCTCCCTGTCATCAGCCTTCCATCCACCTTGGGAGTACTGACCTGCTCGACTGGTGCTACAGTCTTCTCCTTGTAAATAAAGACCACGAACTTGATAAGCCAGTGTTTATTTCCCACGCCTGAGCCAATCTCGTTGTTGCAAACCAAAAGGCTGACCACAGAAACAACAACTCACTTTTAACGTCCTTCCTATACTGAACTATTTCAGTTGGAGCCTGTGGCAGTGTGGAACAGGGACGTAACAATTTGTGGATTTTGGAATAAAATAAGTACATGTAACAGGATCTTTGTTGCCAGGCAGACACAAGAAAAATGCCATGAGCACAGCTGTGAATTATAAATTGTATTCACTAATCTTACAAAAGTATCTGACACTGTCAAACTGGTAATTTTATGGAATGCTCTTTCAAAATTTAGAGTTCCAAGTATAATTTTTACCATCCACAAGAGTCTGGATGGCAGCATGAATGCTTGTGTATCCATAGGTGGGACCAAATCTACATCCTTCACTGTGGACGTGAAGGCAAACAGGGATGTGCCCTGGCTCCTCTCACTTTCCAAGGCAGTCTCACTGCAGTCACCTCATTAAGTCACCATAAAATGAATCCTGATGATGAAATAAAAACCCAATTCCGTCTAGTCGGTAACTTACTTAATCTCAGACTGCTTCAAGCACGGTAAAAAACTAAATTGGCTTAATTCCTAGAACTACAATACACTGATAAATGTGCTGTCCTTGCACATATCCCAGAAACCCTACAACATAGTCTTGCCATCGTTCCTAATGATCAAGCAATGGGACTCTGAAGTACTGTCTGTAAAACAGAATAA
>JAGKTI010007861.1:0-34179 GCA_018397915.1 Birgus latro | reverse complement strand
TCTCTCTCTCTCTCTCTCTCTCTCTCTCTCTCTCTCTCTCTCTCTCTCTCTCCCCCCAGATTAAAGCCATTATTGTCTCCACTCTTCCACTTATCCCCTACCCTTCCCTGAACTGCAATTATCACCTCACTTCCTTGTCATTGTCTTCACCTGACTCCATCCTTCCTTACTATGACTGACCCCCCTCCCCCCACCACACACACACACACATTTCTTTTTCGTATCTGCAGATTTTTTTTGTAAGTCGATCCTTTGTAACTAGGGGTCTGACTGTATACAGTAATAAAAAAAAAAAAGTGAATGTGAAAATACATAAAATTAGCACGGAACCCCAACTTCTCATCATCATAGTTTTTACTGTGGCTGCATTACATACACCAGGTTGCATTTCCATGCTACAGGTACTCCATGTATCCACCCAGTCCACACCAAAATGAACTATCTATCCATGTCAGCTGCTGATTAAGTGAAAGTAGCAGTTTGACGCAAATCTGGATCACGCCGTGAATGTTCATACTCCCGACTTCCAGTCGAAGTTGGGGAACTTCTAAGTTATGGTGCACTAATAGTGTATATAATGAAAGTACAGTAAAACTTCGATAAGTTGACCCTGCAGAAGGCGGAATTTCCAGTAAGTCGAACTCAGATAGCCTTGCCACTTTGTGGGAAGATCCCCCAAGTTTGTGGGAGAATTGACCTTTCTTGGGAAGTTTTGTGGGAGGACATTTCAAGCATTAAATTTGTGTAATGTTTATCCCCATGGGGAACTTTTGTGGATATTTTATCTTTCGTGGGAATTTTGTGGGAAATTATGCCTAGCAACATTGCCCCAACACTCGGGGCGGGTAGCTGGCTGTAGACAGACAGTCTCATCGGGTGAAATCACCCTGCTCTTGCACTGTCGCCTATTGGGAATGTTTCACTTTTGCATTTTAGTTTATTATATTTCAAGTGGTACACTCATGACCACCAATTTCTGCTTGGGTGCCCCCTTCCTACCCCTATCTATCCAGGGAAGAGGAGAGAGGGGAAGGAAATGAGCTCCACCTGCCTCTACCCCAGCTCCCAACCCTCCCCTACATCCCTATCCGTCCCCCCCCACCCCCACCCATCATTCTTAACTTGGCAGTTACATCTCAGGCTGACCTGATACTTAACATTCTAGTCACATTACTAATACACACACATAGGATATGAAAAAAGGATATAACATAACTATGAACACGCTGCAACAAGAAATTAATGCGTTATAATGTTGACAGTAAAACAAAAATGCCAACAACAGCCATCCCAGGCCTCATACGTTGGGTGCTTGCATGAGCCAAGATCACATACAGCACAGTACTTCCCCAACTCTATCTGTCTAGGCCAACCTAACCTAGCCTAGGCTATACAACCTCCTATCCTAGCTGAGCCTATGACATGCACTGAATTTTTTGTTTATTTTTATTACTTTAAAATGCTTCTTTAGTTTAGTGTTAATAAACAATCATATATAATCATTTGCAACTTATAAGGGGCAGTATATATATATATATATATATTTTCAATTATTTCTGGTTAGTCAGAAAATACGATAAGATAAACCCGAGCCCCACATAGTTCGACTTATGAAAGGTTCACAGTAATATACAGTAGGCGCGGAAAGTATGGACGCTTTTTTGCTGACATTCTTTTTCGCGTTAAGTGAAGTAGGGTCAATACTACCCTCCCCTGTGATGCGAAATGAGCTGACGCTTTTTCAACGGGAGCTGGCAACCCTGCTTGATAGGTTTGGCACCACAGGAGCAGGCTCAGTAATGTTTCGGCAGCCACAGGAGGAGGATTGTCTCTGTTTGTGATGCACCACGAGGGCATGTTTTGACTCAAATAACACAGTTATTTGGTTACCTACCACATTCTCATCATGCCTAAAGTAACCACAAGCAAGGACAAACGTGTGAAAGTGATTACTTTATACAAAGCTGGCCACAAACTCCCATTTATGGCAAATCAGATGGTGTTAGACTGAGGACAGTGCAGAGACTGGTGAAGCGGTTCAAGGACAGTGGGGAGGCCATTCCTCCCACTCCACTTCCCAAGCCTGGGAGACCTCGTAAGACAACCTTCAGGACCCGTCAACTGATCTCAAGGCAAGTTAGCAAGGATCCAAGGCTAACAGCACGGGATTTAAAAGAAAAGAACCCACAGTTGCTGGCAGATGTGTCTGTCAGAAGTGTGCAGCAGCTGTTGCATGACAATCTGGGCTACAGGAGTTTTTGTGCTTGTAAAAAAACACTGCTAACTGCACTTCAGAAGAAAAAGAGAGTAAATTTTTGTAAGAAATATCTTGCCTGGAGTGAGGAGCAATGGAAAACTGTGCTTTGGAGTGATGAGTCAACATTTACTGTCACTGGTACCCCTTCATCACGAGTGTACCGCAAACCAGGCAGTGACCCCCTGGATCCTAAGTACACCTCCAAGTTTAAATACCCAGCCTCACTCATGGCTTGGGGCTGCTTTACATATTATGGTGTTGGTGAGTTGGTAATTCTACCTGCAAATGAAAAAGTGAACCAGAACAATTATTTGGAGCTATTATGTGATGTTTTAAGTGACTCTTGATAAAACCAAGGCAAGAGTATTTATGCAAGATTCTGCCCCTGCACATGTTGCAGAGTCAGTGAAACAGTGGCTAACAGACTGTGAGGTTCCCTTTATTCGAGATTGGCCCGGAAACAGCCCAGATATCAGTCCCATTGAGAATTTATGGGCGCACATGAAGCTGCACATCATCTTTGCCTAAACTTGAGGCTGCAGTCAAGCAGCTATGGAGCAGTTTTAGTCCGTCTGTTCTGCAAAACTATGCCATCAGTCTCCCCAGACGCCTTAAGAAGATAATAAAGGTGAAGGGGAATGCCAGTAAATACTAAATTCAATGGTGAGTGTTAATTTATTTGTTTCTCCTTGCTAACCACAAGAATGTTTTCTTTTTTTAAGATGGTGTCAACACTTTCCGCGCCTACTGTAAGTGTAAGCAAACAGAAGTAAATCATAAAATCAAGTAATGTAAGGAAAATAACGTAAGAAATGTAAGATTTACCATAATTAATGTGACGTGCAGCATGGGTGTTTATACTGACTTATTCCAATATATGTATTAAAAAAAAAAAAATGTAAAAATACGGAAAATTAGCATGAAACCCCAACTTCCCATCATAGTTTCGACTGTGGCTGCATTACATAAACCAAGTGGCATTTTCATACTACAAGTACTACATGCATCCACCCACCCTACACCAAATGGATTATCTATCCACATCAGCTGCTGGCAATATCTGAAAGTAGCCATCTGATGCAAATCTGGGCATGCTGGACCCAAACACCTGTTTTTGGTGGGAAACAGCCCAAATGAGCTTTTTACTATCACTAGGCTTATTTCTACCTCTTTTCAGAAAAGGGGGGGGGGAATTGAAAATGGCCCACATTATGGGTCACACAGCCTCCCAAACACTTGGCACTGAGGGCCAAAAACCAGCAAAGACAGTTGGAGGGAAAAAAAAAATATTGAAAAAAGGAAAGAAAAGAAGAAGAAGAAAAAAAAAACTACCTGAGGTATGTCTTAGACCAGTTTGAATCATCACCAAGGGTCCCCTCTGAGGCTGGGGGACAGCTGGAGGGCCTGGATGATCACTCCGGGTCCTCGGGGGGGTAAAGATAGACAGACAGAGTGAAGTGGTGAAATCAGGGGAGAAAGAAGTAAGGAAGAACAATTCGGTACAATCAATGAAGAGCACTGTGATGTGGGTGAGAGAGAGCATGGCAGTGTGACTGTGGGGCAGCATATGGGTGTGTCAGGCAGCGATGAAAACAAGACCGATGTGATGGAGGTAGGTTGATGCAGGACATTGCATTTGCACACCACTCATTGATAGCCTTCGTTCTTCCTCGGTGCTGGTGGCAAGGAAGAAATGGTCTGCTGTGATGCCAATGGCCTCAAGTGTTGTTCAATGTTGTGCATCAAGACGTCACTCCCCATTGGGTTCAGGGCGTTGTCCCATATGAGTGAAATTTCCTTGTCCATTATTGCAAGGAACCCCTTCAATATCTTGATGTCGAGAACACGAAGAGGCTTGTCTTCATCACTGTGCTTGCCACCTTCCTGTGCCTCCACCACCTGTTCCTTTAGCTCAACAAGCTCCTCTATAGGGAGCTGCTCTGTGTGGCTGTCCAAGACCTCTTGCCTATCTTTGTCAACCTCTTCAAATCCCACCTTATGTAAGAGGTCAAGGATGTCACAACAGATGTTCTCCACTGCCAGGAACCCTGTGAAGAAGCACACAGACTGTGCCTGATGGCATTCATTGTGCTTGACTGCACCTCCTCCCATGCCACTGTGAGGTTGTTGATGGCATGCTTGATACTATAATTCATCCAGAACTGCCACACTGCATCACTTGCTCCAGAATCACTCACCCTCACCATTTGCTCCATGGTGCAGCAGAGGTTGTAGGCCTTGAATGTGGCGATGACATCCTGATGTATTGGCTGGAGCAGTGATGTGTTGGGGGGCAGGTAGGCCGTTCTGATATTTTCCACCCAGTCCTCCATGCCCTTAGGGTGGCTTGGGGCACTGTCAAACCAGCAAGAGGAAACAGTTGGCAAGATTGCTTCAGCTGGCATAGTCATGCAGGCAGGGTGACAGGTATCCTGCCATGTAAGAGCAGCAGAGTGCAGTGGTCAGCCATGCCCTGGAGTTACTTCTCCAAATAACCCCAAGGTTCCCTGCCAGTGCTGAAGGGCTTTCTTAGTAATACACAAAGAGCGGTTTGAGCATCAGGTTCCCCTCTGCATTCTCACCAAGGAAGAGTGAGGTGATCCTTGGCTGCCTTAAACCCTGGCGCACATCATTCTTCCTTACTTATGCATGTCACCCGGGAGGCATGTTTCCAAAACAGGCCTGTTTCGTCAAAGTTGAGGACCTCTTTTTGAAGAGTATCACTTTAGCTTTGCAGAAAAGGCCTTAGCTGCTACATGGTCAGCACTAACAGCCTCACCATGCATGGTCACACGTTAAGGCCGGCACTGGCCTTAAACTTAAACCATTCAAACCAACCCATGCTGGCCTTGAGATCCTCCACAGATTAAGCCACAGCACAAATTAAACTTTGGTAAAAAGGGTGCATTGCTCAGTTCAGTTCATTAACCTGCAGAGCAAGGAGATTCTCCATTTCCTCCGTTATAGGCTCCCTTGTTCTGTCTGGTTAGTTGTTTAGCAGACAGGGTAGGCAAGTTCAGTGATGTTGCTAGTACAGCATCTTATTTATCACCATAGTGACCACGGATTGGGGCAGCTTTAGGGCCTCTTCGATCTTGTTCGCTCTATGCCCCTCCTTGTGACACTTAAAAATGTCTAATTTCACATTAAGGGAAAGGCTACACATTGGCCTTTTAGCCTTGCCCTCAGCAGATCAGTAGCATCACTCTTTCCAGTGGGGTTAGCACCTGACATGATTTCAAAGTTGCAAGTTTTACTTAATTCACACAGAAAAAGTTCTCTCTCAACATTCTATTGCACACAGCACTGTTCATTGCATACTTGCACTATTATATGGTGATCTCAATGGCATTTTGGTGCTCTTACACAAGCGAGAAGGTTAGGTAGCTTGGAGAATGCGAAGATGACCACAAGCGTGGAACGTGAACGAATGAGTGAGTGAGGCGGAGTCTTCAAAGGGGTGACGTGGAGGAGGCCGCCTGCACAGCGGCATGAGATGGGGGTTCTGCACTTGTAAATGCTGGGCAGATGGGTCAAATGTTTAACTTACAGCTTAAGTGCATCACTGCATTCGCACAAGATTTTCATAGGTCGCCGTCTTAAATATCAAATGAATTCACAATATTTCGCTGTTGTTATTCTGAAAATGGGTTTAATTTTCATTGTTATAGCAATGTATCACATTGCAAACAGAGTTATTGCGAGACTTGACTGTAGATGTTTAATTATTAGAACTGTACAGTAGATATTATTGTAAATTCAAAACTGTTTATTTTGATTTATTTCCAGGGTGGGTCAATAGTCACACTTAACACGTTTGCTCATCCCTTTAATATATTCTGACTTCTTACCCACTTTGTAGAGTGGACCCACGGTTTATGCAGCAAACATATAATTGAAAAATACCACACAGACAGATTCGTGTATAACATCCCATAAGAACCACCATTATTCAGCTGATGTGTCTGAAGAAAATTTATAAAAAAAATTCTGAGCTCCCCCTTTTGACCCTCTTGAAAAATGTTCACTCCACAATTGCATTTATGATATACACCGATGGAAGCACAGAAACAGTAGGAGCATCATTAAGCATGAAATATAGTGAAATAAGATGGTCAGTAAGTTGGATTTTTCGCTTACTATGAGAGGTGCTGATGTGTAGCTTGGATTGTGGGGTTGGAGGTATCCTAGGCTGAGGGGCTTTGGGAGAAGTGACTCCAACCCTTTGAAGACTGAGGCTAGGCCTCAAATTCATTCACCCCCTTGTCATCAGAAGTTACTGTTGGTGAATCTGGTGGTGCTTATGTGCTAGGATGGGGGGACTAAGATGGCACTGGAACTGAAAGGTGGGTTCTCAACTTCCACGGTCCACCACTCTCTCCACTTTAGTGTACACTTCAGATGTCTTGAACCTGATACTACCACTGTCTGCTGGGATGTTTGCTTCATGTTGCACACAAATGTACAGGTACAATCGTCTCTTTATAGAACTATTCGCTAGGTGATAAATCGTTACAGCGATAATTAAAAAGTTTATATCCTATTTTGTTCCGTCAATTAAAAATTTGTCGCAGTTTTGCCAAGAATGGTAACTGCAACAGCCGCTCCCAAGGATCTTGTGTAGACATGGTGACACATGCAAGCCAACAGCCAGCTGTCTGAGCCAACATGGCCTTCCAGTTATTACACTGGCTCTGATCATCTGCCTTTCATTACATTTTATGCATGAAAGGCCTTTGAAAAACCATTGCTATCGCCAAATTACAGTAGAAGTGCTTGACAAATAGTGCAGTGTACGATATTAGTGAAGTGATAACTTGTTGTGTGGCATATTAATACTGTACTTGTGACTTGGAAATCGTGTCTGGCAAACATGCTACCCCTGTTGAAAAGTGTAGGGCACTAATGAGGGGCACTAAGAGCAAGCCTAAAATGGTAAGGTATTATAGATTTTTGGGTCAGGAGCAGACTCCCTATCCCCACTGAACCTATGCTGTACCAGGCTCATTATATATCGTTGTGTGATAGGTTTTCACTTAGATGTAACCCTGTCACACTTGACGTAACCCTATCGTATAGCGAATTGCAAACATTTATATACATACCATCTCCATTTTCAGTAGCATATTACTCTGCACACACCACTGGTACAATGTATCCTCACCACCACCACTAAGATCTCTCTCACAGTCTGAATGGTCAGTTCATTAACATGAAAACTCGCTGAAACTCATCAGGCCTGTCACTTGCAGGTTCACTAACAGGTTGTGTGGCACTAGCCAGTGCCATCACACAGATAAATTACTCTCAGACACAAGCACAGTATGACAATCACACGGAATATAGACAAGTGAGGTAGCAGGTCAAGGGCACTGGAAGACAGGTTAAGGAGGAAACTGTGTGCGTGAATGGCAGGCGGGAGGGGGGGGTAACAAAGTGCATATGTATGGTCCCCATGTTGGTGCATGTCACCCCCCCTCCCCCAGGCAGGTTTCAACCTGGGAATTTTACTGTGCAAAAATGCAATCTTTCAACACTGCTCAATTTGGGATCAAGGTTTATAGCACCGTTCAAAACATGTTTTGTGCAAATGAGATCTGCATATGACGTGGACACATTGTGTATCATTTTCATTTTACATTTACAGACATCTAATAGTACTGTAGTAGGAAGATGAATACTTTATCTTCACTTTTCCTTGCTAACATTTAGCATAATTTTTGTCTCACAGGTGAAGGAGCTAAGGTTAGCAGTTGAAAAGGAACGAAAGCAAGCTGAGAAGGAAAAGAAAGAGAGGGAGAGGCTACAGAAGAAGGCAGAAAAGTTAGCAGAGAAGGCAGAGAGGAAGAAGAAGTAAACTGGGCCCAATTCAACATGAGTGTGACTAGTGTTCAAGCGACAATACTTAACACCTCATTTCAGAGTTACTGTGATTTCTATATTTTCACAAGTGGTCTATTGCCCCCTAAAGTACAAGGATGGACAGGCAGATGGTTGAAAGTAATGGCTTGCTTACCGCTGCAACTGCAGACCTCATGTAGCAGTCCTCGTTATATGCTCCTTTTTTTTTCTTTTTTTTTTTCCACGGTAAGTTAAAGAAACATTTGCCTTGTATACTGTAGTACCGTTACTACTTGTGAAGCTGATTTGCCAGTTCCTTCTCATGTACAGTGCCAGTTATGTGAAAAAAGTTGACATTTTGGAACATCACCAGCATATAATAAGGACTTGTATTGCTGATCTGCGACCTCTGTTTCCCTCTTGTTTCAGTGTCTTCCGTACAGAGTCCATGACTAGTGTTGCGGTGAGCGAGTTAGCCGAGCACACTCACATCTTGAATCCTCACACACCTGAGACCGTATTCATAAAAATTCCTTTGCTAAAATTGATTGTTGAAGCATAAAATGAAGCAGATTATTTGTTTATATATTCATCTTCACTTGCATAGTTACAAGTCACTTCACAACCAAACTGTAGCACTGTACTGTAAATATTAAAATGAAATATGTGACTTTATACTTTCATCTTTACTAATACCATACTACTACCAGAAACTAGAATAAGTTAGAAATATATGACCAAGCAAAAGTTTTCTTGATAACTGATATGAAGATTAGTTTATGGAAGAAATTGGCGAAGGTTTTATGAATACAGTCCCTGGATTGGTTACTGCATCTTGGAAATATGGCAGGCTTCCATGAGTGAATTAGCTGATGCACGTATATACCTTGCACCTTCATAAGGACCTTCAAGTAACACAGTGAGTGCGTAGAAAATTGAGAACAAGCCACTATTGTCAGCTGATGCACTCATAGCTTAAACCTCACGGATCGTAAAATAAAACGGTGATAGATTGCTCGGATAATTAAGAACAAACCTCCATAAACTATTTAATTGATGCATTCACACATCTCCCTCTTGCAAAGACAATACGTGGAATAGTGGTTGCAAAGGTTCAAAATTAAGAGATCATACCTATAACAGTGAGATATTGGCTGAGCACTTCCACACTTCTCTACTATCAAGACACCATTGGAGTGATGATCCCATGTGTGTTTGACTTGAAGGATGAGCAGTGATTGAATCAGTGAAGCACTTACATACATCTTGCACAACAGACTGAAGAGATGATGAAGTTTCCTTCTGTATTTATCACCTGGAGACAAAGTGTGGGTGGACACAGCTGAACACACACACTGATATTTGACGTGTTCCAATACTCTCACTCCTGACTGTGCAATTATTTATGTCTAGATGTTGCTGCAATTTTGTAAGCTATGTACCCAGCCCATCTGTTTGAAGTTTTCGCAATATATGCTGTGGTAGGCGGGAAATTCTTACCTAGCAGAAAGATCTCTTACTTTTTCCCTTGATTTCAGCACAGGATTGGATTTTATGTTGCCAAATGTATCCTATATTGTATATCTGTACTCCCAGACCTGCTGCTACCATCAGTGAACCAAGGACTGATATAGTAAAGTAAGGTGTGTGTGTGTGTGTGTTTTTCTCCAACAATGAAAGCAAACTTTGACCAGTGAGAATAGACAAAATATAGTTCACTGGCTGGTAGAGAACCTTGATGCTGACAGTATTCAGTGATGCTAAAGCTAAACTTCACCTCTCCAAGTATGTCCCTTTATCCAGTCCTGTGTTTTTCTTGTTTTAAGCTTGCCCTCATTGGGTATCAAGTCCAAGAAATTCAAAGCAGACTCATCAGTTGTGTGTCTGGTCATTATTTTTTACATGTTAGGTGCCATTGCAATAATATTATGCTTTAATAATGATTTGAAGTGTAATTGATTAAGAGCAGCTTTAAAACTTATTTGAAAGTCCTAGGAATATGTATAGTCTTCAAAGAATCATTATAATCTTGTATGATCTTCCAGAGGTGTGAGGCAGTATATATTTTTTTTCTCTCTCTCCTTTTCCCCTCTGATCCCCACTAGCATCATCTGTCGTCTACCTCCTCACGTTAGACTGACAGACTGATTGTCCTGGCACTTTGTTTGTGATGTCATTGTTGCCTTGATAATTGTGTAAGCTTTTAATTTGAAAAGTGAGAGTTGCTTTTCCTCTCACATTCGTCTATTGGCGATACAGGTATTTTTTGTGATGCCGTATTTTGCCTTTATTACTCTCTTGGTAATGTTTTTCTCTGCTCTTAATATAAATCTACACAATTCCCCCCCCCCCCAAAAAAAAATTTGTGTTTGTGCTTATATATCCCTCTTTTTCCTCTGAAATCTTGCTTTTCGTCTATTCCCATGTGTTTATCAAAATGTCACAGATAACCTACCAGGTGCTTAATTTCCCCAACTTATTCCATTTTACCCTGGTAGCCTGCATGCATCTATCAGCAGTTATAATTCCATTTATCCTGATCCATCCTGTTAACAGATAATATCCTACTTAAAATTCTGACCCGCTTCACATCCTCATACTTGTAACTACTGGTACATACAGTACATTATCTTCATGATGCTTGTTTATTTTTTTATTAAATGTATTACTGGTTTTATATATAGACATTAGAAGGAAAGAAATTACTGTCTCACTGCCTGACACATTCAGGCTGGTATTTTTAACAGCTCATATTTAAACAACTGTATAATGCATTTGTATTCTGCATTACCAGTACAGTATTACTTTTTAATGAAATGTCACCCTTTTTTACAGGAAATTTTAGATTCAGCAAATCTTAGTCTTTTAAGCCTAATTTGACCAAGTTACTGTGATGGCTACTCATTTGCAAATCCCATTGGGGAAATAAAACTTGTAAATCCCCAGTGCTTGATTCACAACTCATTTTTATTCCATTGTCTGTGGAGTCCAGCTTGGAGAACTCCTGCAATTGCTTAAACAACTTTTAAAAAGTCGTATACAGTTTGCCATAATTACGGTATCTAACCCATGTAACTTGTGTATGATTATTAAACCCCCAATAATTTGTACCGTATAAAAAAATCTGTAAATGTATATAAACAGTTCAGTATACTTACAACAGTGCAGTATTTCTGATGCTGAGGGTGGAATTTGGCATGGGATGATGACAATGATGAAAAGATGGGAAGTAATGTTTATATAACCTAGTAGAGTGAAAGTGATGCCAAAAATGCAGAGGCCTAATTACCTTACGGGTCACATTTCTGAACCAAAGTAAATTCCTGAACCAAACCAAATCTAACAACACAGAGCTAGGTATTCTCCTTATTTATGAAACCTGTCTTTATGCTGATCCTGCTGTTCTTTCTTTGTGCTCAAATCTTAACACATTCCCAATAATACCTTGATCTGATGTAACATATTATGTGGCCTGTTTGGATCAGCTGATGTATTTTGCTGTCATACTGTAAACAACATAAAGTGGAACAAGTGATAAAACTAAAATGTGCAAGACAGGGAATGTGAAATGCGGTTGACACGAGTGTACAGGTAATGATGATTTAGGAAGATTGTTGACAATATAACCAGTAGAGGTTGGAGAAAAGATCATGATGTAACACATTATGTGGCCTGTTTGGATCAGCTGATGTATTTTGCTGTCATATTGTAAAAAACAAAAACTGGAACCAGTGATAAAACTAAAATGTGCAAGACGGGGAATGTGAAATGTGGATGACACGAGTGTACATGTAATGATGATTGAGGAAAATTGTTGACAATACAACCAGTAGAGGTTGGAGGAAAGATCATTTGTGTGGTAATAAAGAACAGGGGGGATTCAAATGTACCTGGTGGGAGGTGCAAGAGTACAGTAATCACAAGTATGACTAATACCACACGCAGGGAGAACAGTAGTGTAGCACTCATAGCCTAAAAGAAGTTTGTATTTTTACAGGGACTTTGCGCTGCTCAGTATTGATGTAGTTTGGCCAATATAGATTATATTTAAGAGTCTGGCATTAATTTGATGTGATGTTAGGGGCATTGGCAAAGATGAGGGTTTTCATTACAAGTACTTATTCTCTGGAAAATATTTTATTTTTTATGTGTGGTAAAGAAATTAAGTGAAGAAAAAGTTAGTTCCTCAGGAAAATGCAAGTGAGGAAACTACTGGTAGTATAAATATAGTACCAGTTCAATTATACACGTGGTACTCCGTGTGTGCCAGATTATGATCTTGATGAATATTTAAGTACCTAAATATACAACCACCATGGCAAGTCATCTCATTAAGATTGTTATGACAGTATGTGATGGTGTATTTACAGAGTATTAGCAAACAGCAGGTGAGGTGAAGTGAGGTCAGATGTACATACCAGGTCACGGTCTGATGTAGTGACTTTGGCTGTAAAATAGTCTGTTCTTTTGTAAAGTAAAGTATTTAAAGATAATGGCGCATTAATAAAACCTGCTTATTGTAGTGCCTGGATTTGTACCTCGTAAAGTAACGGCAAGAGCATGTGGCCACCAATGGTGGTGGTACACTGGTGATATTGGAGCTACATGGTACCCTTTATCACTGAACTGCCATCAGTAGGTAAAGAAAAAAAAAATGTGTAAATACTGTACTGTAATGCTAGTTATGTTGCTGTCAAGTACCAGAATGTAAGTTCTATTAACAGTAAAGTTCCTAACTCAATCTCAGCTAAATTATACTGAATGCCATCAACTGAATAGAGCTGTACAGTATTAACCATGAGAGGTTTAAAGGATTCATCATACTAAGAGCGTCAAAAGTGACAGATGACTGACAAGTACACACTAAATTGTTGGTCATATAGATGACAAGGTACAGTATGCCACTAGGCCTGTTTAACACCTTATAGAGGCCTCAAAGTCTACCTCATCACTGCAGGTCTCAAAGATGCGAGGCCATCATTCACTTCTGACCCTTCCTCTTGGATCTTCACAGCCTGACCTATTGCAGTGTGGGTGTGAGTAATTTTAAACCTATCTGGCCACAACAGCTGACAAATAATATGCTTCTCCTAATCTGTTCTTTTATAGCAAAAGTTCTCCAGATTTTAGCATTATTTTCAAGGTGTGTATGTACTGGATTAATGCTTCAGTGGGTTTTACATGTTACACTGAACAGTACTGGTGATGTCTGGATATATTTAATAAAATAAGAAGCTTTTACTGTGTAATGAACAACACAGTCCAGTGCTGCTTGAAGGCAGCCAACACATTTCATACTTAACTGACTACCTTTCAACTTTAATTCTTTGCTTATTGTTGGCAGATACAAAGAATGTGGGATTTCATCTGATTTGCCTAAGTAATGGAGGTCAGTGAGGACACAGTTTTTCCTTTTTTCTGTTTTTCTTGTTTGCCTCTTAGTGAGGTAGCTATGACTCATTCATACACATCACACACAATATTGTACCTTGTTCCAAACTTGGCTCAATCTGTCTCCACTTCACTGTGTCTTAGTATAAGGTCCTTCTGAATAGTCAATGATTATGAATGATTAATATACATGACCATCATCCACTCACATGAAATTGTGCTGCCTACTTCTTCCTCCATCTTCCTATTTTTCCCATCTCTCCTGTCACTTTATTACTCTTCTCTCCTTTTCAGTTGGCCTTACATTGAGTGACAGGCTCAATGGTTTCCTGTAGGCCCAGAAACCATTTACAGCGCTGGGTGGTAACCAGATAACCAACCCATACGTGTTCCCTACATGTCAACTAGTGGGTTGGCAGAGGGTTAGTGCCCCTCCCCATAAAACAACTAACTTAAAGACAAACGGCGATCCCTTACAGGATTATGATGTCTGGCTATAGACAGATAGAAATACTGTTCACTAATGTTGGTTTTTCATCATTGATTCATTGCACACAAATGAAGGTTGGTGATCAACTTATGAATTCTTTAACAATATATTTTATATTAGGAAATAAAATGGTTCATGGAAGAAGGACTTTTGAAAAAATTTATGTATTGTATCAACCAGACTGCTGGTGCTGTTTGTATGTATGTAACAAAACTCAGAACACTGATTATCATTTATTACTGCAACCTTGCACTAGCAACCACTATAGGTCAGATAGCTGACACTGTGCATTTGGCCCACATTAATGTCCTCTGAATCAGACCCATCCTGCTAGATATTATTCATGGTTGTATTCTGAGAAAAGTTGTGGAGATTTCATAATACCTCTCAGCAGTTCCTTCTGTACTGCACATTACATCTTATCTTTTTTTGTGAGGGTTTCCCCACTTCTGTGACCTGCCAAGCCTTCTGTCCAGGCAAGTGCCTGAGCAAGCACAACAAGCAAAGGTGCATGTATTTATCTATCTGTGAAATTATCAATCATGTGTGCAGTCTCTAATTATCCCGCTACTGGGAGTATCTATACCCACTTCACCCCTGCTACCACTAGTCTCTCATGTGTACATCCTCGATCCATCTACCACGCCACCTACAACCAGCCAACCTGCTTGCAACCTTGTCAGACAATGGGCTATATAATAGCCCAAGCAGCCTGTTAGGCAAGCTGAGTACAGTACTATATTCCTCTTGGCTCAGTGCTCTTCATTGCTATCTCGAACTGAGGGGAGCGGGGTGGTTCGGGGTGGTTCATTGGTAAAGCACTGGACTATAGCTCACTAGGTCGAGAGTTTGCACCCCACCTGGGTAGCTGCCTTTGCTGGGAGGGGTAGTGCTCTCCTGAAACCCTAACTGGGCTATGTTATGATCTAATAAGTCCAACTAGGGGCAATAATTCCTTATCCAGATTGAGGGGCCATGGGGTTGGGTCCCTCTTCTGTCAGAGATTATTTTTTAAGTTTTTGCTTCAGATTTTACACCGATGTTAATGGTTGTGTGTTATGTGCAGCAAGGTTTAGTTGCCATTGTCTGACCCCGGGTAAGCTGGACACCATCCTTACATCTCTGGTTGGTCAGCAAGTTCCACCACCCAGCATCCCTGATGGTGGCTGTGGGTGCTACACTACCATGTGTGTGCATGTTTCAAACTTAAATTACTAACAGCAGAAAATAGTTATCTAACAGGCTATACAAAAGTTCACATAGTCTCATAAACAAAAGGGGCATTCCTGGCAAGAAAAGCACACCTTGTAAGGTGGGATCTTTACTGAGTAAGGATGTCTTGTTCTGCTGAACTTTGTCAACTACCAAATGGAGTATTCCATGTAACAGAGCACAATATCTGCATCAGAAATCATACAAACATGTAGAGGCTATCTCATGGGTTGCCCCATGTGGTTTGCTGGTCCACCACCAGGGCGGCGATGGTGACTGGTGTAGTGGCAGCCGCGTTTAACCACACCACCTAATACCCGCATGTCCTTGAAATCAGACAATGAGTCTGGAAAATTTAGTGCCATGGTCCACCGTGCAGCTTATGGATACAAAACTGGACACAGGAATTCATCGAGGAAATATGACACTATATTTCACAGGCAAGAAATCTATCCTGCTGCAAATTTTATTAGATTCCTATAAAAAAAAAAAATCCCAAGGGGAAAATAGTAGGTGTTCGAAGTCTAAAGAAACAGAGAGAGAAAGATTTGCATTCTTACCTGGTAGGATTCCCACACCCACACATCAGACAAGCTGAGGGCCATGATGGGAAGCCACACACTGCTGATATGCCAGCTCCAATAAACACATATACATAAATATTAAACAGAAATGGCTGGATAGCGCATCACAAGCAGCAATTTTGAATTTCTGGCCAACCAAGTGACAAAATCATACAGAGTATCACCAAGACGAATTTCTAGGGCACGCTTAAATGCACCAATATTATTAAAAGAAACGACTTCAACAGACAAAGAATTCCTCAAATATACACATCTCATACTAAAACATCCATTGGACTTCATGCTGCAACTGAGTATAAGCAACTTTGTAATACACATGTGTTCTGGAAGAGGTTATTCAGCCTGTGACTTCAGCTCGCTACTTGAAATATTATTTGTGGCAGTGGCTCACCTGGTTGGCTGACCCAAGTTTCAACAGTCAGGTTCTAATGTCAAGGCAATAGAGATGGGTAGGCCAGAGCTGCTGGCATGCCAGCCCACTAATAAACAAACCACAGTGAAAGTACAGTAAACCCTTGTTAACTCATGATAATTGGGTTCCAACCCTCTACAAGTTGGAAGGCCTTCCCCCAGCCCCTCCAAAAACACATTATACAGTACAGTTCAGTACAATCAAACTCAGCACAAACTGAACGAGTCGAAGTGCCAGCATCGCATCGAACCAACACCTTCAGCTTCTCCTGCAGGGTAAGGCTCTTCAGCTTAATGACTTCCTCCAGGATGGTACAGTGGGTCTCTTGCTACCGTCAGAAGACATGATGGCAAGGTATGTAGGTCTTTTAGCACAATAAACAAAGTGTAACAATCAAAAGTACTAGCAGGAGGAGAGAGATGCGTTGCAAGCGAAGACTGGCGCCAAACTGAGTGTCGCAGAGGCATGGGTGCGAGTTAGGCGTTTGTTTACAAGCCTAACTCACGCTTTTCTCTTGAGTAAATGGGTTAATCCGAAATATTCTCTCCAAAACATGTTACCACGTGGAGCCTCTTGCATCATGACTACGACTTCAACCTCATTACCTCATGTTTCCACAAATTACAGCAATCCCTCCGTTATCCGTTGTAATAGAGCCAAGGGGATGTCCGGAAAGTGGTCTTGTCCGGATATTGGTCCCTGAAGCTCCAGCACTGGTCATTCCTGACCCTAACCTAACCTAAATCAGAAAACCACCTACCTACTGTAATAACTGAAATGAAACTGAATAAATCAATCACTGTTCTGGCCGAGATTCAATCTCAGGCCCTCGAGTTTGTATCGCGCACACGTTACCACTGAGCCAAAGAGAGGATCCCCACCTTGCCTCTGGGCAACGTGGGCTTTTATACACCCCATCACATCACTCTCCCCCTAGTGATTAATTTGGTCAGTTTTGCTCTCCCACATGGTAGCGTAGCATTGGAGGCCACCACCAGGATGCAAGGCTGTCAACATGACATATGACCCTCATGGCCTTTACCTCACATCCCACACCGCTGCCGACCAATGTAATAACTGAAATGAAACTGAATAAATTAATCACTGTTCTGGCCGAGATTCAAACTCAGGCCCTCACGCTTGTATCGCGCGCATGTTACCACTCAGCCAAAGAAAGGATACCCACTTTGCCTCTGGGCAACGAGGGCTCTTATACACCCCATTACACTACCTCTCTACAGGACATGCATAGCATTTATTTAAGACCCCATCCACATAAATAATGGACACAAAGCATGAATTAATTGAATTTTAACCAGAAAATGATGATTCAGGGGTGCATATACCAAATATAGTATGTTCACCACCTGACAATAATGAACCTAGGTAACAGACATGAAAATCACTAAGATAATCACCTTCTTCACAGTCTATGCACTCAAATATGGGACACAAAGCATGAAATAAATGAAATTAACCAGAAAAATGATGATTATGGCAAATATGTTCACCACCCGACAGCATAGTAAACGTAGGTAAGACATGATAATCACTGAGAAAATCACCTTTTTCACAGCCTATGCACTCAAATATGGGACACAAAGCATAGAATAAATAAAATGTAACCAGAGAATGAGGATTTAGAAGTGATTATGGAAAATATTTGGCAGCTGACAGTGTACTTACATGTCCGTGGTGGCTGTTACGAATATTACCCCCACCTCTAAGGCTCTGACAGTGGTGAAAATGCTCTTGAAGCATGTGCAGTAATCCAATGTTGAACTGCACTGAATCCTTAGCACTGTGAATTATGACTGTTTAAACAAAAATGAACACTACCGCCAACCACCCCGACAACCACTTACTCATGACATCAGTTGAGAGAGAAATTGGGGGAGGGGAGGGGAAGGGAAGCCCGGGGAGCACGAGAAGCGATCGTAAACACGGCTGTTCAGCGCTGTGCGCCTAATTCAAACTTACGGGTTGATTTTTTTTTTTTTTTTTTTGGGGGGGGGGGTAACATACCAGCCAATGATGTCCGGACAGTGGGGTATCCGGTTACTGGGCGTCCGGATAATAGAGTGATTACTGGGAATTTTTACGAGATGATTCCCCCCCTCCCCCTCCCATGACAGCCTCTACGAGTTATCTTGAATTACGATTTACTGAAGTATGAATTAACCCGTCCAGTTTTTTTACCCAGCCTACCCCCAGGACCCGACCGATTTTCGACTTTTTTTTTGGCTCAAACCTTCGCTTTTGATGAGAAACATCAAAAATTCATAGAGAAATTGCAAGCTTGAAGTTAGACATGTTGATACAGGTGTCATTCAACCTTACGTTTTCCTTCTTTTTCAGGGTACCTGGCTAAAGAAAACGAACAATGGAAGAGTTAACTAATTCAAGCCACTTTAAATTACGTATTTATTTTATTTATTTGGTATGAATTTATGTGTAGTACAAGCCTACATTGATTTTCACACAATAATATAGGCGTTTATAAGCATTGTTCACTCACCCAAAACCCCAGTATATGGCACCTTCCTTTACGACATTACCACCTCATCACTTGTTTGTTTCTACCTCTAGCTTCTTTGTTTCTTTGTCCTCCACCTCAGGAATCACTTTCACCGTGAATTTCTTCATTGGAGAGACCGTGGGGCAACATACTTTTACTGGCTAGGTTACAGCTAACAGGTGAATTGCCAAGTGTGGGGAGGAGAGGGGGGAGGGGGGGTTAGGTGGGGCCAGGCAGTATCCCCGCTTAAAAGCAGGTAGAGGAAGGTCTCCCACATATGCCTACCAAAAATCACCCGCGAATGTTGAAAAATGTGCACACAATGGGCCTTGCAATTGAATGACATATGATGCACGTCGTTGGGTCTGTCCGCAGAAAAAAGTAGCAACATGCATCGTACGTCGGTGGGACTTGGCAGGTTAATGAGGGTTTACTGTACCACCCTGTATAATGGGCAGAAATGTGCGTCATATACAGCAGAGATCGCTTATATACCGTATGCCAATGTATAAGAATTGTGAACTGTTACTAAATTTTGTACAGGTTGGTAGTCAGGTAACAGATTATTCTGAATTGTAGGGCATATGGTGCGTGTACTGTATCAGTCTGTATAGGAGAATAATGCCTCTCCAAGGGACAAGAGGGGACCCTTTTTGAAGATTCACTAGTACAGTAAACTCCCAGTTATCCAGCGTAGCCAATGGTTGAATTAATATGGTGTCCGGCAACAAGCATAAAATCTTTTGACATATCCAGCATGAAGGACCCTTTCTTCTGGCTAAAAGTGCATTATTATCTAGCATGAGACAGTTGTTGTCATCAAACATCCAGCCATATATCACAAAAAAAAGAAATAATGAAATAAACAAAAAGAATCGGGTTATGGTTAATGTACTTGTACTTAACAGTACGTTACAGCACTTTATTGTTTGGAATGTCTATTCACTTTTTTTTTTGACATTTTAAAGCCTTCTGTAGGGGGTAACACAGTGGATAAGTGTTAAAGGGTTGGGGGTTAGGGGCCCCTAGAGGGGATTTTTGCATAATCCGGCATTTGACAGTATCCAGCAGGCCTCCGGCTCTGTTACGCCGGATAATCGAGAGTTTACTGTATTAGTGGTGACAACACTGTCTGGTAAAGAGTTTTTGCTGGAAACCCATACTGTGTTCAACAGCTACTGGTGGTTATATTTCAATGCATAATCTTTCTAGGTGAATCTTAAAAGACTGAACAGAGTCCTCGCTGACTACATGTTGTGGCAAACAGTTCCACCAGTTTACAACTCTTTCAGTCCCCCCCACCCAGGTTTAATCTGCCTTGACTTTTTTGTAATCTTGTTCTGTCCCCTTGCAGTCTCAGTCAGCTAAAAAATATTACAGCACGCTTCGCTGCCATATACCCCACCAAGAATTTTCGACGTTTCATCATATCGCCCCCTTTAACACCTGTATAACAGTGTAGGCAGAGCTAACTTCTTCAGTCTCTCATCACAGGGGAAATCTGTCAGTTTGGCACCAACCCAGCTGCCCTTCACTGGACATTCTCAATAGCTTCTATTTCCTTCACTAAGTGTAATGGTGCCCATACCTGCATCCAAAGTTACAAATTTACAGTACTTCTCATAAGCCCCACCATTTTGTTAGCCTTGTTTATCTTAGCAGCAATATGTTCTAAGAACTTTGGACTGCAATCAATCACCACATCTAGATCCTTCCCTGCACCAGTCTTTCCATTCTCTCTTGCAATTTATATTATTCTTCTCTATCCCCAACCTTCCAATTCTCAAATACTTACATTTTGGGTATGGAAATTAATCAGCCATTTATCTGTCCACAGTTCCATTTCCAATACATATATCCTCCTGCAGTGTGTCACAATCTTGCTGCCCCTCTTATTTTCCTGAATATTTTTGTCATCAGCACATGGGCAGACATTGTTTCCATTCTTAACCCCTTAACCAAGGGGTTGTCGGAGATACGCCGTGCCCATCCTGCGGGGCAAATCCGCGTTCTGACTGACTTTTTAAAAATATTTGCCAAAAATCAGTTATTAGTCCTAGAATATTATAATTACATATGCATATGGCACATACCTTCAGCTATCTCCTACGAGGTTTTTTTTTAGCACTCGTCGACTACTGTAGGACTTGTGGAGACTTCTGAAGTTGGGTAACTAAGTCTCCACTTTACACTTCCCGACATCCCATAATATGAATACCACTGCCTGATATTAGCACTAGAAACACTATTCAATGATTTCCAAGTAGTTTGGAATCCATACTCAAAAAAAAAAACACTGTAAAAGCAATGTAAAATACTAGAAACACTATTCAATGATTTCGAAGTAGTTTGGAATCCATACTCAAAAAAAAAAAAAAAAACTGTGAAAGCAATGTAAAATACGAGCGCGTACGAGCCTCCCACTCGTGCTAATTCGCCGCTCATATTGTCATTTCTTATACATATACACACTCACACGTTATTATTTTTAGTACTTTATTACACTTATATATATCTACAGTCCTTCACAGCTTCCCACACGATGTTTAGTAGGGGTAGTGGTCACAGGGCCTTTTATAATGGGCGCAAAAGCAGCAGAAATGGAGAGGAGCGACTGCGATGTGCCTCCACATTGAAGGACGACAGTGAACTGAGATGTACGTATCTCGGTAGCCAAGAGTTGAAAATGTCAGCTGCTAATGTATATGCTAAGAAATAAGTCGTAGGAAATCTAGACAATACATAATAAATTGGGTAGTTCCAAGTGAATATAGTGTAAATATCACTCAGGCTTCTCCCTTCCTTTCTTATATACATTTATATTACGAGAATAGCTCATATGGCATATTTCACGGGGAAAAAAGCAGGGGAAATTAGCAAATGAGTGCAGGTTGGATGTTGCCAAGTGATAATTAGCCAATTCCAGGTGTATGGCACTATCAATTACCTTATTTTTTTTATATATATATTATTTTGTATGAGAATAGGGCATAGGGCTCATTTCAATGGATGAAATCAGTGGAAAAATCTGGGGAAGATTTACGTAGTGCAGAGCGGCTAAGCAAACGACACGAGAGGCTAATGGGGGAAAATGGCTAAATTGTCAACAATGGATGGGAGTTTCGTTTCGTTTCGTTTTTGAAGGCTCCAACATGCTTGCATGTGTCGGCCTTGGTCACCTAATGGCGGCTCTCCACACTGCTCGATCTCTGGCAGCCTCCCTATTCAATAGGTCCCTTAACCCTTAAGTCACATTTAATGACCTCGTCCCATGTCTTTCTCGGTCTACCCCTCCCCCAATATTAACACTTCTCACCCTTTGCACCCAATTATCATCCCCCATCCTCTCCACATTAGCATCAGGTGGATGTGTACAAACTAATGCATTATTGCTACCAAATACTGGCTGGTCAGGAAAGCATGACATCTTTCACTGAAAGATACATCCTTTAGTTCAATAACAGCACTTGGCAATAGCTAAAGTACAATATGAAACCTACCTCTACATTAAAATGGTTAACTAGTTCATCACTGTGTCTACCTGCACCAAGTGTTCCCTGAGGCTGGTGTTACTGTAGAGTGGAATGCAGCAGACACATGTGTAGGTGGCCAGCACTCCATCCAGCTGTCACAAGATACACCTTCAAACACATAACGCTGGGGCTGGTCTGGTTTTAAAATGGAATGCAGTTGTAGGTGGCCAGTACTCCATCAAGCTGTCACATGGTCCACATTCAAACACATCGCAGAAGCTGGTGTGACTGTAGAGTGGAATGCAGAGTTGTATGTGGCCAATACTCCAATCGGTTGCAACACTCAATCCACCTGCAAATACGGCCTCTCCATTACTATCATACACTGGTTTGCTTCATGAATGTTGGGGCTTAGGGTTATTCAGCGAAGAATGAATATGAATCTATGATATGGCACACGTCAGTTAATGGCAAATGTTATTCTGTTAAGGGTTATGGCTAGTATTCAAAAAGCTGCTGCTGTTGTGGCCCCAGGCTCAAGTGGACATAAACTTCATGGACTGCAAGCTGAAGATGATTTTTTCTGCAGTCCAACATACTCCTTTCAGAGAAAAGAGAGTTGAGGAGCACTTGCATAACCATGCAGCAGAGATGCCATCACATGATGGCCTCCCCCCCTACAGCCTCAGCACTGGGTGTGTACAACTGGGATATGGTCAAGATCAAATTACCAGTTTTATTCTTTTGACAGTTCTTGTTAGTGTTGGGAATGAGTTGATATACAATGAGGGATAGTTTGCTGAAAAGTAGGGATGGGTAAAGCACTCAGTAATACTATGTATGGCTTCCTTACAGGGTTTGGGTTTGTTTAATAGTACAGAATATGCCAAAAAATGGATAAAAGTTAAAATTTTAAAATGAAAACTTTAAACTGTATTGACCATTTTAACCATGGTCACATGGGACACTTTCGAGCAATTGTTGCTTTCAGGATTGCCATTTTCTCAATAAAAGGTCATTCAAAAGTTTTCTGGGTGATTATTTCAAAAAGATCTGCATAAAATCATTGTCCATTTTAAATCAAAAGACTTCCAAATAATATGCAGGGTCAAATCAATACTAATATTATAATTAATTACAAAAACTGTAATGTTCTTTTCTGTACTTAATCATCACATAATATGTACCAGCAAACCCTTGCATTAACAGATGCTGAAAGACTGGATATTGGATTAAACAGACACTACAAAGGCCACCATACTTCCAACAGCTATAACAAACAGTGTCCATTAAATGGGGTGCAATGCATACCTATACATGTTTCCTACCCCTATTACTCCAACCCGGTCTGAAACTGTCCACTCCCTATCGTAACTGCTGAGTTGTAATAAGACTACAGTATATGGCAGTACAGTAATACTGTACTAGTCATGAAGTAATGCTATGACAAGGACACAAAATAAGCTGCAACAGGCCAAAATTATGGGCCATGTCAGGGTAGAATGACTATAGTATTCATCTTTAGTACTGTACTACAATATGCTACTGTACTTTTTTTTTTTTTCAAACATGCTTGAAATCCCACCGCAAGGGGGATCATCGGATATAATGGACTATTGGCTTATTGGACCAGACTTCCCCCACTTAGTCTGTTACAGCAAGGATCTAATGTAATATTAATCCAGAAAAAATACCCATATAATTTTTTTTTGCACTGAGGTAGTATAGTATAAAACAGATGTTGGTCTGAGTGAAAGATTGACGAGGAGAGTGTATGTGAGTGAGGTGGAGGGGGCGAGAGGGAGGGGGAGGCCGAGGATGAGATGGAGGGATGGATTGGAGAGGTATATGAGAGAGGGGGGTGTGAGTTGGGAGCGCGGTAGTGAAATGGCAGGGGACAGAGTGAAATGGCAAGGGACAGAGTGAAATGGCAGGGGACAGAGTGAAATGGCAGGGGACAGAGTGACATGGAGGCGATTTGTTTGTGGCCACCCCGTTCGGGCTGAGGCGTCTGACAATAGATAGATAGATAAACTGACCAGCTTTTGTTTACATCCAAGTCCACCATTCACTCAAGGTCACAGACTTCCTCACGCTCATATCCTGCTTGTTAATATTAAAAACAACACACAACAGATGAAGATTTGGGGCTCTGCTGAGTTATATGCACTATCTTGTGATTACTTGGTCCTCCAAATTAAGCTCTGGCCAGCAAGGATAGAGTATAGTACATTATTCATATTCAGTACCTGTTTTCATATTTGAATACATCTGAATACAGTATTTACATTTATTTGTACTGAAGTTACTGCTATTGGAAATCATGGTACAGGCATACCCCAAGATCCGGCACATCGCTAACCGACGATTCGCTGGGCCGAACAAAAGAAATGGGGGAACATTCCCACCATCCGAACGACCATCAATTTGCTAGTCCAAACACTCAACCCCTCCCTAGGTTTGAAACAAGCGCATCTGAACACATATGTGGTGGTGCATGAGGCTCTCCCGGTCCTCCCTCCATCCCCTCTCTTCTCCCCCTGGCCCCAGTCCCTCCTCCATCTCCTGCCACACTCAGCACTGCCAAGCATGTCTCCTTCCTCAAGCCCTGGTTGTCTCCCTCCCCCTTCCCCCACCCCTGCTTGTGTGTGTGTGTATTTACCTAATTGTGATATACAGGAAATGAGCTACACTCGTGGGGTCCTATCTCTGTTTCTCAGTAAGTCAAATTTGGCTTTAAACTCATTTAAGTTTTTAGACTGGACGATCTCTTTGTCCAGGCTATTCCACATGTCTATGTATCTAACTATATTTCTTGATATCCTTCAAGCAGCTTGGCTTCTTGATTCATTCCGTGTCCACTTGTTACTCTCTTATCCCATACAAACAGATCTTCTCTGTCAATTTTATCCACTCCCATCATGGTCCTGAACACTGCAACCATGTCGCCCCTCTCTCTCCTTTCCTCTAAGGAAGGCAAATCCAGCCTTCCCAGCCTCTCTATGTACGACAGATCTGCCAGACTGAGGACCATCTTCGCTGCTGTTCTTTGTATTCTCTCAATCTTGTTTATATCTTTCTTTTTGTGTGGGGACCACACTACTGCTGCATATTCTAACCTGAGGCAGACCATGACCACTATCAATTTTTTCATCATCTCCTCATCCATGTAATGAAATGCTACTCTTATGTTAGTCAAGAGCTTATACGTCTCTCTAACTGTCTTATTAATATGTTTTTCAGGTGACAAACTATCCTGGACCAGCACTCCCAGATCTTTCTCTTCTCTCGCTTTTGTAACTGGTTCATTACCCATCAAATAATTCAATGACGGCCTCTTGGTACTTTTACCCATTTCCAATATTTTACATTTTTTTGCACTGAATTTCATTTCCCACATCCGGCTCCAATTATGTATCCTAACCAGATCCTCCTGCAGCATTTTACAGTCCTCCTCAACCTCTACCTTCCTCATGATCTTTGCATCATCAGCAAACAGACTTGCATAACTGTTCCAGCCCTGAAAGTCTACAATTTATCTTACCAGCCACTGGCGAGTACGTAAAAAATTTTACCGGCCAAGAAAAATTTTTACTAGCCAGAGAAAAATAAACAAATAATTAGCCAGCTTGCAAGTCATCTGTTGTAGCCCAGGTTGAAAATAAATACAGTAATGGTTAAAAAAAAATTTATTAAAATTTTAAATATAAAACTTCAACTCGCCACTGGTGGGTGAGAAATAACTTTCACCCGCCATGTAATTTATTTATTCGCCATGGCGAGTAAAATACTCGCAACTTTCAGGCCTGTGTTCGCTCCATCTACCATATCATTTATGTAAATCAGGAACATTACTGGCGCCAACACCGAGCCCTGTGGGACACCACTTGTTACTTCCCTCCATCCAGACATCCTGTACTTTATTACTGTCCTCATTTGTCTATCTCTCAAAAAGTCTCTCATCCATTCCAGGGGGTTTCCCTTCAGTCCTCCTATATGCTCTAATTTCCACATAATCTCTCATGGGGTACCTTGTTGAAGGCCTTCTCCAAATCTAAATAAAAACAATCCACCCAATCATCTCTCTCCTGTAGCACATCAATCACTCTTGAGTAAAATCTCAACAAGTTGGAAATATATGACCTTCCACTTCTGAATCCAAACTGACTTTCAGCCAAAATATTCCTTTCTTCCGGATATTTTATCATCTACCTTTCAGGATTCTCTCGCACAATTTTGCGACCATGCTGGTTAGGGACACTGGTCTATAATTCAGGGGTTCTTCCTTGTTTCCTCCCTTATAAATTGATGTGTGTGTGTGTGTGTGTGTGTGTTGTGAGTTGAGAGAGAGAGAGACTGCAGTGGGGGAGATAGTAGGGCAATTTGGCTTTTTTGTCTCCCTCCCTGTTCCCCCACCCTCCTCCACCCCTGCTTGTCTCCCTCCCTGTCTTTGTCAGTCTCTTTGATTAAGGTATATGAGAGTTTAGGTTTGGGTCTGCATCTCTGGTTTTTCTTCAGTAGCCTATCTTAGGGGGAAAATTGCTTCGATTTCCGGTCTGCTCGCTAACTGAACACTCCCACTGGTATGCAACACTGCCGGATATTGGGATGGGCCTGTATGGTATTCACATTCAAACTTGTGCCCGTCAAGACAGAAATCTGTGCAGTTTCCAATCCTCATCCAGTCTGGCAACATGACACTCTATTTTTATTTTTATTTTTTGTATGCAAAGAAGAAGGAACCAAAGGCCACAGGCCCGCATACTGTTCCTTGAGAGAGAGAGAGAGAGAGAGAGAGAGAGAGAGAGAGAGAGAGAGAGAGAGAGAGAGAGAGAGAGAGAGAGAGAGAGAGAGAGAGAGAGAGAGAGAGAGAGAAATTCAAGATCTATTCATTTCTATGCCTGGCCACACTGTGTTTGAAAAACTGGAGATCATAGGAAGTAGGGAATATAGACAGAGGAAGACAGTTCCACAGTCGACCAGTTGCATGCATGAAGGACTGGGAGTCATGGTTAACTCTTGCATTAGAGAGTTGGACAGAAAAGGGATGAGAGTTTGTTGCTAGAGGGGTACTACGTGCCCGTTGTAGAGGTGGAGGGATGGAAGCAGACAGTTCAGAGGAACAGTGACTGTTGAAGTAGCGACAGAAGAGAGATAAAGATGCAACAGTGCAGCGAAGAGACAAAGGTTGAAGGGAATCAGTAAGAAGAGGAGAGTTAATGAGACAAAAAGCCTTTGACTCCACCCTATTGAGAAGAGATGCATGTGGGAAGCCTCCCCACACATGAGAGTTGTACTCCATGCTGGGGCAAATAAAACCCGAGTACAAGGTCAGCAACTGTGCAGGGGTAAAGAAAGTTCGGAGTCGGCTTTGCACACCTAATCTCTTGGAAGAGATGTTACTGCCAGTGTCCCCAGTATGAAAAAAAAAACACTGATAGGTGCTCTCCAACACACTCATCAGCTACTGCCACAGTAGCTCATTTTAAAGTGCAGTAAACCCTAGATATATACAGTAAAACCTCAACTTACGAACATAATTGGTTCGAAGAGGCTGTTTGCAAGTTGATTTTGTTCGCAAATTGAAAATCCCTTACAGTACTACACATAAAACGTACAAAACACCGTACTGTTCACTGATTTGTTGGCAGGGTTTTAAATGTGCTTAAACAGTTTATATTGTATTATGAAATATAAAAGCATAAATTAACACAATACACATGAAAAACATACAGTATAACACACAACTCTGTTCCTGCTATTGTCTGATCCCTATTTACAACTGACGGAAGCTAATGGAACATTTGCCTAATGCGAAGATGTGGATGTGACAAGCATTTCATTTTGTTTCGTTAGTTGTAAATGTACGTCAGACATAAGAAGACGTTCATACCTGTGAAATGCTCATTATTTTTTCGTGTTCGCATCTTTGAAATGCTTGGATCTTGAATGTTAGTAAGATGAGGTACACTGTACACCGAACCCTCTTTTAATGAATTTTGGGTTTAATGACCACCCTATACTGGCCAAACATTATATTCATTTAATGAATTTTGTTTGGTTTATGAACAGATGCATGGGAAGCACTGACCAGTGTGGTATCCCTACACACACACATGCATGCACATACTCCTCTACATCCCACAGAATCCCTTATCAGTCTCTGAGTGACCAGCATCATGAGTGGAGCCATAAATTGAGCATTTATTGAGAAAAAGAGCCATTTACACCTGGCTGTATGTCACTTGTATAACTGTATGGCCGAAAAATGATCTATATTTAACAATCTTTGTTCGGTAAAATCCATAACACCTGGGAAATTACCCAACAGCATGGTGTTCAGCTTTAACGTCAAGCCAGTTAGTTCGTTATATCAAGGGTGTACTGTATCACAATCCCATTGTTCAATTGGGTCCTTGACAGTACTGGACACTTCAAACTGATCTGAGATTGCCATTGCATACTCGTAACCACACTCCTCATCCCTGAGATTCTCAAAATGCAGATGTTTTGGTAGCACCCTAAGCTACGGTAGCCTTAAAGTGGCAACAAGTCTGTGATCACTAGCAAAGAACTTTGAACTCAAAACCCTGCAGTTCAGAAGGATCCTCTACCAAGTGTTAACAAGGATGTGCTCAATCTCCTTTGCAACTCCTCCACAGCTATGCCAACCCCCCAGTCACTCCAACTTTTGTGACAACAAAGGTGGCTGATAATCCTTCAAAAGGCTTAGAATGTTCCAAGCCCTCACTTGGAGTTCCTTCCAAAGGTTAAACCTGTGTGTTGTTCTATGAGTTTGTTTGTCCTCAGTGCCACCATGACGAGAGTCAAAAACAGGATTAGGGATCCCTCCCCCCCCCATCAACCAGCTGCTGGGGTCCTGCAGGCTTTGCTCAGCACCCATCATAATTGGCATCAGCATGACAGGGAATGAAAAGCCCCACCACAGTGGCAACTGAGGAGGGACCCCCCTCCCTGCAAAACTGGGTAGGGGTCAGACAACCCATGCTGGCCCTGATCCCTCTCACTTTTCTCAAACCTCTTGAAATGCCATTTTTTACTGGGATGACATGCAAACCTACCCAAACCTCCCAAAGGGGAGGGCTCACCACTAGCCCATAGATGAAGAATGCTTGGATTATTTCCTCCCCCCCCCTCGCCCAGGAACAGTGTCAAGGTTAGCAAGGTTAGGCCCAACGAATGCCTTCACTAAAACCAAACGATTCCCTGATTACGACCAAAAAATGCTGATGTTGAGAGTAGAGGATGTGGCTTTCTTGGGTGGTTAGGTTCCATTAAGTTTGGTTTATGTAATACTCATTGGCAAAACTTCAGAACACTGCTAAAATTAAGATCAAAGAATACTAAGGTTAAGAACTCAAAATGCCCTGGTTATGACCAAAGAATGGGTTTTTAGCAGACTGGTTACAGGCCCTCTCACACTTGGTCTGTGTGGCTCAGATTTCCAGTTCGTTTTCTTCATGTCTGCAGTTTTAACCCTACACTGTCCCTAATCTCCAAAATCTTCCCTATTTAGGGTGCAATTTTTAACTTCACATTCTCCAAATTCTTTAAAATCATCCCTACTTATGATGCAGGTTTTGTTACTTTACCACATGGGCACAGCAATTCCGCCCATCTTCTTACATTCTCAGGTTCTTAAGGAAAGTAATTTTTGTACAATATGCAAAACATAACTGCTTGTTGATTTTGGACTGCAAAACATAAACAGAAAAAAACAAATTTTACCTTTTTTAAGGTATTTGAGGAAGCCATCTGGAGACGGCAACTTTCCTGACAATCTCACCAACCTGCTAACGCAACTGAGGGCTTTGACCCCAGACCCTCTATGATTTTCATCACCAAGGATCTGCCACTAAACCTAACACTGGAAGCCCCCAATTCCTATCAGATCAAAACTTCTAACCTAAAATATCCCAATCAACTTGAGAAAGACCCATTTGAATGGGATATTTGGAAGACCAGCACCCACATGATGATGTACTAATCAGTTTTTAATCCCACACTGTCCCTAATGTGCAAAACATTCCCTATTTATGGTGCTGTTTAAAAACCCCCACACTACCTACTCTTCAAGTTTTCCCTATTTAGGGTACCTATGGTTTGGGACTGCTTGAATGGGTATGCTGTACCTCCCCCATCTTAAAAACAAAAAATTTCGTACCAATAACTATTATAGTCAACAATTCAAGCCCTGGGAAAAGACAGACAAATAAGCTGAGACCAAATACTGCTTTGGTGGACATAAGGGGTGCTGCAGTTGAACCAGTGTCGCATACTATATGCTTGCACCCAGTCGGCCTGCGCGGGCCGATTACACTTGGTTCACAGACTATACACACACATCCAAAGCCACTACAACACAACAATCACTCTTACAAGCACTTCTCACCCTACATACAATCTCTGCAGAGCACGACATGTTGGTGGAGTGGAGCCTGATAAACCAGAAAGAAAGAAAGATTGCAAACACTGAGAAAATATACCAAGAACTCCACAACGACTCTTCAAGGTTTTGTTAATTACATATTTCCATTGCCCACCTTTAACTTTTTCCAGGTACCATATGCAAACACTGCAAGAAAATTAAAGTGTGCAGGAACATGTCAGATTACGTTGTTATACGTACATTTGGCCTCAAAAAACTAGCTGACGATACTGTAGCCCTCGATATTCCGATAAACACAAGATCACCCATCGCCATCTGCCGGCTATATTATTGTTATTTACTAACTCTTCAGCCTGAGTACATCACTTACATATATCTTGACATGACCAGGCGATCATCTTATGGATAAAATGATCCCAGTAATGACGAAAATTAAACGAAAGATTGTCACCCCTCCAATTCTTCTTCTTCTTCTTCACTATTGAGTTCGCCTCATCGAGTAATCATCAAGGTGGCAAACTTTAAAGAATTTTTGAATAATGCGTCAATCATTGAAGGGGCTATCAAGTAACGTCAAGATATTTATGTTCTTTTTGGAGTTGGCTAATTTCCCAAGTCATTCGGTGAATGTACTCTGGCTTAGGCCTATTTTTACTGTTACCAGAGGGGTTTATTAACACCAGACCGTTAAATGGCAAAGCTCAAGTGAAAAAACGTCGCCAGATTCAATGGACACCCTTACACTGTGGGTGGTGCTTTAAGTACGATATTGTCAACATATGATTTTGCTCAACGGAGAAATCCTAGCAATCAGACTTAACAAATAATTAGGCTTTAACCGTACAATTCTGTCCGGTCGAGAAGACCGTAGCCCTCAAAGGAGCAATGTGAAGCGAGATAAAATATGCCAGTAGCTTACTTATAGCTCATTCACCTTACTTAGAGATTTTCGTCCTTCAGCCACCTATTTCCCATTGTTCAGTGACAAAGTAAGATAGTAACTACTGCTCTATAGCCTTGCTAATGCAATTTCTCGTGAGGAGCAAGTAGCACCTCATTCTGCTGTTAATTTCTTGCCATAGCTCAGCATTCAGGATGGAAGCATGGCAAGCTTACGCCCAGTTATAATGAACAAAGCATTTTTCATTATTTTTTTTTTTTTTAATGAGACTGCCAACAAATAGCTCCACTCAGGCTAAAGACCTCTTGTAGGGGAAAAGATTAATGCGGGCACTTTTCCTTGGTCAGGAAAGCTCTGGTTAGGTTAGGATTGTTTAGCAGGTTAGGATAAAAAAGGGATTAAAGAATCCCCCGAGCTAGATCTTACAGTGAGATCATATAACCCCGCTAGGTAACAGGAGGGCTCTACCCCTCCCGGCACGGCAGTCCTGGGCGCGGCTCGAACTCGCGACCCCCCGGTCCCGAGCTTGATGCTCTCTACCTCTGAGCCACCGTGCCCCCCGCAGGTTAGGATAGGATTATTTAGTTAATGTCTGGTTAAGTCTGTTTGTCGGTCAGTTATGATAATTTATCTGGTTAGGGTTGTTCGTCAGTTATGATAATCTGTCAAATTAGGTTTGTTTGTCTTACGATAATTTGCGTAGTCAGGTTATGCTACAGCAAAAAAAAAAAAGAAAAAAAAAAAAAGGTTACCAACCATCTTGGAAAAATGAAACTTGGTGGAAATCTGCTTCCCAGTGTGAATGGTTAGAGCAGAGGTTATGGGGGGGAAGCGTCTCATTAGATGTCCTGTACGTGAACCTGGATGATAACATCAATAAAATACACGAACCAGTATTTTAAAAAAAAAGCAGTAAATAAACAGACTAGGCTAATTCAAGGGAAAATGCCTAACAATTATAGGTAAAAAAGAAAAGACAATTTTTTTACAGCTTTTACCTGTATAAGAATTTTTGGGCGTTGACAATCAAATCGACATTGAGGGAATGATCAGATCATTTTTAACACTGATCTACTGTGCATGCATTTTTCCCGTTCTGCAAAGGGTATCTTCAATTTTTGCGGAGGATTCAAAATTTTCAAACTTTAGATAAAGTTCTCGAGCCACGCTTCTGGAATATTACCATAAGAACCGGTACTGTCATTTTTTTATTTTTATGGAGAGTCAACATCGGTAAGACTCGGAAGTATGCAGAACACAATAACATAATCTTAAAAAAAAATATATAATCTGTAAGACCATCTGTGGAAGGTGCCTTCCAATTCACTTTATGTAAATGAAAAAAAAAAAAAAACGGTGCCACTCAAAGATTCGAATACAATATCCACATTTTTAAGCATATCACCCTTGTATTTTGGATCCAATGGGCAAAGCTTAGGCCTGAGTCTACTAAACCACACACACACACACACACACAGAACTGAGGACTACGGAAAAAAAAAAAAAAAGGCAAACTTGCAGCACGTCGCCTCCTTACCCGGACAGATACAAAGATATGTTCTAAAAGTTAAGCCTCACTTTGTCGCAACTCTGCAGTTTAAAAATGCCAAACTAAGGCCTGGCTCCGGTATAGGATAAAGTACGAGAAGGCGGATCTTGGCTGTCATTAGAGACCCTATAGATCTCTAGTCGCAATGTTTATCCCACATTCAAGGGATCCTGAGGTTGAATTTTGTGCTGTACAGGATTCCGTAGCCTTGTATGGTAACTGAATGAATCTCTGGCCCACTACACTGAGCATGCTCTTCATAATTCTCCCTCTATCGTGTTTTCTCATTCGTTGCTTTCTGGACAGTACCTCTGTCTATCCTTAGTTTTAAGAAAATGACGACGACGACGACGATGATGATAAGCACATACATCCCTTACTTAGCCGTACATAATTTCACTGTCTCCATGGTAATAAATATCAACACGATAAATCTGACTAACGGGCTCGCTTCATGCAAGTGGGCAGGCGGGGCAAAGCAGGGCAGGACAGGGAATATAAGAGAATGAAGAGAGAGTGAGTTTGTAGATTTGAATTCCGTAACACTCACTGATCCTCAATTTGGCCCCAACTACATATAAACATCCCCAGCCAAACCGTAACACCACTGACAAGTGATTTCCCTAGCGTAACAATAAATGTGGTGGGTATTTGTGCCCAAATGGCAACAGGTGAAGGCTGCAAGGCTCACCCGTCTGTTGGTACGTCATGAATAGACTATTGGGCTTTAGGAACGGGTTAAGTACCCTATATCCAGAGTCGGATAATTATATGAAAGAGCGATTTTTTTTTCTTTTTTAGGAGAAAGAGTACATCACCACTGACTCTCTCCCTCTCTCTCTCTCTTTCTCTCTCAAATACTGACCCCTCACTTATCACCTCTCCTCTTCCCCTCTTTCACCCTATCTCATCACACTCTCCCCTCCCTACCCCCATCACTTGACTCAATTTTTTCCCCAATCACAATAAAGTTTCCCGCGTTTTTTCCCCTTCTGAGCGCCATCTTGGATCCTCTCCCAGAAACCTTTTTTCTGGCGACGACTTCGACTTCCCAACCGGATCCAAATCCTTCACAAACTCCCAAAACTCAAAAAACTATATACCAAAAAAGTTGCAAAATTATAAAAACCAAAAAAAAAAA
>JAGKTI010007860.1:0-35452 GCA_018397915.1 Birgus latro | reverse complement strand
TATTCTCTCAATCTTGGTTATATCTTTCTTTTTGTGTGGGGACCACATACTGCTGCATATTCTAACCTGGGGCAGATCATGGCCACTATCAATTTTTTCATCATCTCCACATCCATGTAATGAAATGCCACTTTTATATTGGTCAAGAGTTTATATGTCTCTCTCACTATCTTATTTATGTGCTTTTCAGGTGACAAACTATCCTGGACCAGCACTCCCAAATCTTTCTCTTCTCTCGCTTTTCTAATTGGTTCATTACCCATCAAATAATTCAATGATGGCCTCTTGGTACTTTTACCCATTTCTAATATTTTACATTTTTTTGCATTGAATTTCATTTCCCACATCCGGCTCCAATCATGTATCCTATCCAGATGTGTGTGTGTGTGTAATTCACCGGGTCAGTCAGGATCACTTGCTGGTCATGATCGTCAGCTTTTACCCTCCCAGAAGGGAGCTGAGAGCTCATATAGTCCGATCTATGGGCAAGGCTGTGACCTTCACACACGCACACACCCATCCCCTTGCTCAAGGGGGACAGTAACCACCCACTTGATGTGTGTGTGTGTGTGTGTGTGTGTGTGTGTGTGTGTGTGTGTGTGTGTGTGTGTGTGTGTGTGTGTGTGTGTGTGTGTGTACCATTGCAAGATCATACAAGCAGAGTGAAAGAAGAGTTCTGGGCAAATGTGGAAGCGTGCATGGAAAAGTCTGAAAGGAATGAGAGTGTTTTTGACTGGAAATATAAATGGAAATGTAGGGAATGTGAAGGTGGATGGAGTAGTTGGTCAGCAGGTTGTGCCTGCAAAGGGGTATGAGAATGGCAGAGCTCTGGTGGACATTTATGCAGGAAGGGGGTTGGTGATAGTCAATACCCTCTTCAGACACAAAATGATCCACAGGTATACGTGGTGAGTGATGAGAAGGGAATGAGGTGAAATGAATGAATGGAAGGCAATGACTGATCATGTGAGTGTGGATGACAGACTGAAAAGGTGTGTAATGGATGCAAGAGCATACAGAGGTTGAGGGAGTGGACTTTCTGACCACCATATGGTGGTGGCAAAAGTCAAGGTTCAAATCCAATGGAGGAATAAAAGGGGGTAAGGTCAGGAAGTGGCAGTCCATACAAGGGGGGAAGAGAGGTTGCAAGGGGATGGGAAAAAAGGCAGAATATAAGAGAGAAGTGGAGGAGTGAATGGGTAAATATGATTTGGAGCAGATGGGGGAGGTGGAAGGAGTGTGTGCAAGATATTCACGGGGGAAATCTGTGCAGTATGTGAGCTGGTGTGTGGGGTAAAGTGAAGATGAAAGAGGGTGCAATGAACAGCATGGCAGCATGAAGAGGCGAGACAACCTGTGGCACAAAAGAAGGAAGCATAAAGTGAGTGGATGGGCGTGGAGGAAACTGAGAGACAGAAGAGAGAGTTATATTTAGAGAGGAAGAGAGAGGCAAAAAAGATTAGTAAGAGAGAGTAAGAGGAGAGTGGAATATGGAAGGAATTTGAGTGTAAAGTTGAGGGAATGTAAGAAAATGTTCTGGAAAGAGGTAAACAGAGTAAGACAGAGTGATCAAGAAGCTGGTTGAGGAGTGAAAGATAAACTAGTTGAGGATAAAAAGTTGAGCAGATGTAGAGAATACTACCAAGAACTGTTATATACAGACAATGAAAATGATGCCAGAATAAGTGGTTGGGCAATGGCTGGGAGAAGGAGGGAGGTGAGAAGAGAGGAAGAAATCAGTAGGATGGAAGTTGTGGAAGCAATGAAGAAAGTCAAAATGGGGAAAGCCCCATGAATTGACTGAGTGTGTGGTGAAATGCTGAAGTATTGAAGTATGGGGGAGAGATTGTAGTAGAATGGATATGGAACATGTGCAGACTGGCCTGGGAGGAAGGTAAAATCCCAGAGGATAGGAAGTCAGGTATAATTATTTCCTTGTACAAAGGAAAAGGTGAAAAAGAAGTGTGTGTGGTAATCAAAGGGGCATTTGTCTTCTTAGTGTAATAGGAAATCTGTATGGCAGTATACTTACTGACATAGTTAGGGAAATAACAGAGGAATAGTTGACAAACAACAGGGAGGTTTTAGGAAGGGAATAGGATGCATTTACATAGCTCAGATATTCATTCTTAGGTCTTTAGTGTCTCTAGAGAAGGGAAAGAAGTTATATGTGGCCTTCAAGGAAGAAAGCATATGACAGAGTAGATAGACATGGAATGTGGAAAATATTAAGAATATATGGAATAAATGGGACGTTGTTGAATGCCATGAAGCATAAATATGAGGGGGCTAAGGCTGCAATGCATGTGGATAGTGAACTGAGTGAATTTCTCTATTTCAATGTTGGACTGAAACAGGGATGTGTCATGTCTCCATATCTGTTCAATCTGTATATGGATGGGGTTTTAAAAGAGATACTGCTTTCCTGTACACCAGGAAACCATTTACTACGCTGGATGGTAACCATTTAACCAAATTATGACACTTGGTGGTTAGTGGGTAAATAAGGCGCTCCAATCGGACTAAGCCAGTGCAGGTTTATATCCAAGGGGTGGTTGGGGTTTATTGCTCATGTAATGCACCTCCGGGATGAGTTAGGCTGGTCACTCTCATCTTAAATGTCAGGACCAACCTGCCTAGTCCCTGGCTCCTATGCTTCTCATGGGGTAACACTGGATTAGATGATGAATGAATGAATAAATGAATACAAAGTAGGGCATTGGATGTTGAAGCGGCTTTAATGAGAGAAGGTGACTGTTGTTTGCAGATGATAATACAGTAAAACCTCGATATAACGGACTTCAGTAGACCAGAATTCGCTTTTATCGGACTCGAGGAGCTACCGGACTAAACTCCTATATATCGGAAAAAGTCCGATATAGCCAGAAAGCAGTCCGGACTGCCTGACAACTTCAGCCATGTTCACCATAATAAGACAAGTAAAAGACATGCTTTTCAGTGCACAGTACAGTATTATTATACCATTTGATTAATGTAGTGAAGGTATAACACAGTACAATACTGCAATGGTGGTGAAAACTACCGATGCAATTCAGACTAATGTCTGATATATCGGAAAAAGTCCGGATTAGCAGGGGTAAGTCCAGATGTCGCTTTTATCGGAAAATCGCATATTTTGGACTGGCCTGAGCCCCAACTAGTCCGTTATAGTGAGGTCTTACCGTACATTGTTTAGTGAGGATGGAGGAGAACTGCAAGGGTTGTGAATGAGTTAGAAGAATATGTAAAAAACAGAATCTAAAGGTGAATGTAGGGAAGAGTAAAGTTACCGTCTTCAAGAGAAGTGAAGTCACTGGATGTACAGTGATGCTGGATAATGAGAAATAGAAAATTTATGTGCATTTAAATACAGTACTTGGATAGTGTGATGAGTTAGGATGGGAGTCTAGAGGGTGAAGTGCTTGAAAGGGTACAACAAGGAAGAAAGATTGTTGGTTCTTTGAAAGCAGTGATAAGAAACAGGGAAGTGTGCATGGAGGTAAAAAAGTCACTGCATGACAGTATTGTGATTACAACTGTAACACACGGAAGTGAAGCTTGGACCTTGTTGGAAGGGCACAAGCCAAAAGTGGGAGCAGTGGAAATGAGTTATTTGTGAGGAGCATGTGGAGTTACATGGAGAGACACACTGACAAATGAGGAAGTGAAGGAGAATTGTCGTATGGATGTAGATGTGAAAGCGTTAGGAGAAATACACTGAGAGCATATGAGAGAGGGGTGTGTGAGCTGGGAGCAAGGCAGTGAAATGGCAAGCAACTGGGCAACATGGAATTGATATGTTTGTGGCCTTCTTTACAGGATTAGGGCGTCTGGCAATAGATAGATAGATATACAGGCTTTTCCTTCTTTGCCACTATATGGCACTTCCACTTTTCCCTAATACTGTTAGTACACTGTAATTTATGATTCATTGCATTCATTGATTTTGCTATGGGAGGTTTTCCTTTTTGTTTTTATCTGAACCTGCACTTCAGATTTTTTACATGCTCTAATGCATTTTTTTCTTCCCCATTTCTTGTTTGTTTCACTGTCTTGAACTGCAATGGATGGACAACCATCCAAGGGTATCTACTCTCATGATACTATTCCCTGATATCAAGAAGAGTGCAGGTTGTTCCATACTGTGTGTAGTGCTGACTCTTCTGTTTCCCAATGTATTGCATCATATATATTTTTGTTGTTTCACTGGCATTACATCCAACACAGTTTAAACACCTTCAAGGGAATCTTGCCAAGCCCTCTGAGGTAGTGCCATGATGGACACACACACCATTTTAGGGAATCAATGAGACACTAATTTTCTTGTCCATTCAGACTTAATTCCAACACCTAGCTCCTTAGATGCCACTTTCAGACTATGGGGCTCTCTGGCCCCTAACAGCATCTTGCCTATTTCCCTGCTCACAGTAACAGTATCAATCAAAGGCCAAACACTGAAACCGCCGACTCAAAACCTTCCCTGCTCCAGTCAAACTCCTCAGTCAGCAACCGGTTACCATGCTCTCTCCAGGCATCTTTAGTATCATCACTCTCCACCACTACCATTCCTTCATCATTCATCACATATCTCTGTTCTGTTTTCCCTCTTCAATATGCCAACTTATTTATTTATTTATTTTTTTTAATGTGTCCAACTCTGGGCATAGGCTTCACAGCCTGCTATCAAGGCCCAGCAGTCCTTCTACATACCATACACCTCTACATGTCACCATACCATATTCTTCCTTCCAACTATATTTATAGATTATCCAGTAAGTCTCTGAGGCTCGTATTTTGTTTTGTATAAACTCCTTCTAGTCCTACACTTGGCAGCCAAGTATTCCTCTTGCTTACCTTCCCCTTTCCATTCCCGGAAAAGCCTTCTACCTTAACTGCAACTTCTACACCCTCATCCCACCTCCATATTGCCTTATGTCTTGCTGGGTCCCTTGTCCATTCACACACTGAATCAGTAGCTCTCAGGAGATTGTTCTTGAGAGCCCTGTAATGTTCGTTGACACTTTTGTCAACAGTTCCCTGTTCAATCACAGCTCTATTCATCTCACTATAGAAGGCATCCCTTACTGTTTATTTTTTACTTTCATAATATTTCTCCTAGTTGCATAGGTCCTCTTCTTCACCACCTGCTCCTTAAGCACCATGTCACATATCAGCAAAATGTATTGCTGCACTCACTACAACTTAAACATCCCTCACCAACCTCCTATCAGCCCTTCTGACCAGGAAATATGGCAACTATTTCCCCCACACTCATATGTAATCAACCTGCTCCCTCTTTTCCTAAAACACACAATGCACACAATCATGTTCATTGTCTTCCCAAATTTGAGTATCCTTCCCCCTTCCACATTCCTCATAACATATGTGCATCTCCCATGCACCCCTTCATATCCTTGAGCTGCTTCACCCACATGACCATTTAAGACCCCTCCCAAAACTACAATCTTATCATCCCCCATGTCACTTACCAAACAAATCATCACAGACTCTAGCTTTTTCTACATAATCCAAGCCAGCCAGTGGAGCATATGCCAATATAAATTAAATCATGAGTTAACTGAACAATATTTTCACTACTATAATCCTTTCATGCACTCTCTTTACATTCATGACACATGACACCCATTTTTCCTCAACCAACGCACCCACACCACCATATCCATCTACACTTTCTTGGCAAAGCAGCTTATACCTACAGTCTCTCCCAGCAATCATTCTGGCTGATCCTCCCCTATACTGTATCTAACCTCCTGCAGTAACTAGTGTATACTGTATAAAGAAAAGTGTGTGCATCATATGATGCTCCTGGGGAGCAAGGGTTAAAGGAAAAATAAAATTTCTCCTACAGTTATCTAGACAATGGAAACAGTGTCAACTGGACCATAGAAAAACTATAAAAAAAAGCAATAGAGAAAAAGTCAGGAGTACTGTATAGCATTCACATATTCCACCATTTTTAGGCAAAAATTCTCATAAGCATGACATTAAATACATGTAAAATCAGTCCAAGAGAATCTACCAAATAACAAAGCTGCAGGTTCAGATGATTGTCCTCTCATAGTTTTAAAAAAACATTCTCCAAATCTTGTTCCAGTTCAAGCAAAGTTATTCAGAGTTTACATATATAATTTTCATTCCCTAAATCTTGAAAAGAAGCCTACATCCATCCAATTTCAAAGAAAGGAAGTTCCTATGATCCCTGACCCACAGCTATCACACCTTCTCATGGTTAAGTATTTGAGATTGTCATTAATAAGCACACTGTTAAACATCTTGAATCCAACAACTTAATTAGTGACAGAAAGTATGGTTTTTGCCATGAATGATCCACGGGTGACACAGTTTTATTGTCATATGGTCTATCAGTCAGTTGACCAGTGTGTAGGGACCACTGCAGTGGTCCTCAATGTTTCTGGGGCTTCTGGCAGAGCTGTTGTAACCTGCCATCTTTTGTTCCATTGATCTCCTTGTCTCAGTGGTGGAAATATGGGAGTGGTGGTGGATGATGTGTGTTCAAATTTCTATTCAGTTGGTGATGGTGTGCCACAGGGATTGGTTCTGGCTCCAACCTTGTTTCTCATTCATGTTGGTGATATGTTGTATGTCACCAATGGTCCCACCCACTCAAATGCAGATTAATCAAAGCTCACTGTCCCTTTACACTTAATCATTCATTTACAAAGTTTGATATTTTTAACTCCCAGCTCAGCAAACAATCTCCATAAACTGAAACTTGTCTAAGATCACTGAACAGGAATGAAATAACACTGTCTCATTTAATGCTAGGAAAATCAAATATATCCAGTTTACTAATAGAGAGATTTTGCCTGATGCCTATATTACCTTCCATGCAACAAATATTCCTATCTCTAACTGAATAAAAATTCATGCTGTTTCATTTAACATTACCCTCAGTTGGAACCCTCACATTAGATCACTTTCTAAAACTGCCTCAAAGAAATTTGGATTATTGCACAGAGTCTGTAACAGTATTTATACAGATGGAGTGACTCTGAGGAGGTTGCACTAGAACAACTGGACAAAATACATAACAGAGTATAAGAATAATTATAAACTCAGCTATTACAAATGAGAGTTGCGCAATGTAAGGTGTTCCATGCCAAACCATAAAACGCCCGAAAACGGGTTCAAAGCTCGGAATATTCTTGCAACCTTAACTTTTTTTATTTTGATGGTGGAACATTTTTCTTTTTCTAGGAAAGATTTTAAAATGTAGATTGTGATTCTTATAATATTTTGGCCATATCTATCAATTTAGTGTTAATTAACAAGAAGCGGTGCCAAGGCACAGCAAATCTGTCCCTGGCAGTCATTTTAGTGCTGACATAAAAACACAGCACAATATCTTGTCAAAGATGTCAAATATAAAATTTGGTGTAAATCAGGTGAAAAATGATGATTTTATGCCCATTTGAAATTTCAGGCCTAACCCACCTGACACTGACCCCCCTAACACTAACTGGCGGGTGACCCCCTCATGTAATGAAGAATGTTATAGGATGCAGATTAGAATGATGCACATTTAGGTTCTGCTTTCATGTTGATATGACAAATTTGAAAAGTTATAGCTAAAAAAAAAATAAAAATTACCTGTAACCCATTTTTTTGACATTTTGGGGGCCTACAGCTCTAGAATTTGCCCAATTTGGCCCAATATTTAATCAGGTGATCAGAAGGTCACAGCCCATCATCTCTGTAGTTTTAGTCAAAATCACACCAGTAGTTCTTGCGTAAAGATGTTAACAGACAAACAGAGAAACAGACAGACAGAGTGAAAACAATACCCATTTTTCACGAGTGAGTAGATGTATAACCATACAGTACTGTATCCATATAATGTACAGTAAACCCTCACTAGAATGGACTAATTGGGGCCCAAGCCATTCCGAAAAAAGCGAAATTCCAAAAAAAATGACATATGGACTTCCCCTGCTAAGATATTTTCATACACGAAAAGTGTTATGGCGACCATCCTTCTTCACTCCATTTCCTTCTAACTTGGGGCATTAACCTATTTGCCTCTTAACTTTTCTCAAATGCCACTATAAATAATTTACTGCATAACACAGTACAATTTTAGTAAGGTTTAGACTTGATAAAGGCCACTGTAACACACACAGGAAGATATTTTTCATACATGAAGTGTCATAGCCACCGACCTGCTTCACCCCACCAGTTCCTTCCAACTAATGGCAATATACCTTTAGCCTCTTAGCTTTTCTAAAATGCCATTAAAAATAATTTGTTGCATAACACAGTATAATTTTAGCAAGGTTTAGATTCTACAATGGCCATACGTAACACACAAATTAAGATATTTTCATTCATTAAAAGCATTATGGCCACCATCCTGCTTCACCTCCACTGGTTCCTTCTGACTCATGGTAATATCTCAGTCGCCTTTTATTTTTTCTCAAATTCCACTATAAATAATTTATTGCGTAACACAGTAAAATTTAAGCAAGGCTTGGACACAACAAAGCTCATAATAAAAAAAAAATGTTTTCTTACATAACCATTCTGACTCACTTGGCTCACCATTTTCTACCCCACCACCTTGCTGGGTGTTTATCATCATTCGGCACTTGGTGAAGGATTCTTCAAAGCAAATCCCTCAGAATCATTACCCATTATCTTCAGGGTCATCATTATCCTGATTGTCTTCAATGGCAGGAGCTGAATTGTGGACGGGAATTGGAGGCGTGGCCAACCTTGCATGCCGTGTGTGTACTTAATTTTAAGCATTTTTCAAATACTGTACTTTACACTTTATACACCTTAATTTCTACAATCTTACAAACAAATATGTTCACCTTGTCTGTATATTTCACTTATCACTCGTCACCGGCAAGCAGTACTCGTATATCAGGGACTTTGGGGAAATGATGTGGAGGGAAATGATATGGGCTGACCGAGGCAGAGCACAGGGGAATAATAGTACGAACCAACACACGAACACACAAACGTTCGCTGCGTGATTAAAGGATGATGTCTTAAATATATATTAATATTAATATTAATGCAGACCCCTTTTCTAATTTTTTAGCATTTAGAAAGTACTTTATTGGTATAAATTAATTTTAAACACTTTTCAAATACCGTCCTGTACACTTTATGCATCTTATTATTTACAACTTTACAAACTAAAGATGTTCACTTTGTACGTTTCACTTATCACTTGTCACCGTTTTGTTTCGTTCTGAAGGCTCCAACATGCTTGCATGCGTCGGCCTTGGTCACCTAATGGCGGCTCTCCATGTTGCTCGATCGTTGGTAGCCTCCCTGTTCAGTCCCTTAACCCTGAGGTCACACTTAATGACCTCGTCCCATGTCTTTCTCGGTCTACCCCTCCCAACCCCTCCCCCAGTATTAACACTTCTCAACCTCTGCATCCAGTTATCATCCCCCATCCTCTCCACATGTCCAAACCACCTCAGCCTACCTCTCCTCATCACAACACCAATACACTCCAGTCCCATCCTACCTCTCAACTCTTCTATCGTAAACCCAGCCCCCCCAGGCCTTGCACGCAGGGACGCACTGCACATCCACCTAATCATTGTCGTTTCTGTACGTTTAAGCCTGTGAATATCCTCTTCCTTTACTGCCCAGGTCTCACTACCATACAGCATCACACTCCTAACACATGCTGCATACAAAGACCCCTTAGCACGTAAGGAGAGTCCTCTCAATGTCAGGAGAGGCAACAGCTCCCTGAACTTCTTCCAACCGCTTCTCACCCTAGCAACCGAGCTAGCTCCAGCCCCACCTTCGGCACATAACATGTCTCCCAAATAACAAAACTCTTCCACACACTCAAGAGACTCACCAGCAAGTGCAATCCTTTCACGCCTAACAATCTCCACCTGCTCTTCCCGACACGCCGCACACATAAAATCAGCATTATCTCACAGTCTACCTCTAATACCACTACATCTCTTGTGCACCCATTTATCACAAATACTGCACAAGATGGAATTACTTCCCACGCCCTTGTGGGAAATTGCACATGGCCACTCTACCTCTTGTTTGTACTGCCACCAACCCTAGATATCACTTTTGTTTTATCTGCATTTACCCTTAAGCCCTTGTACCCCATACCATCTCTCCACTTCTTAAATCCTTCCTCCGCCTCCTTTTCATTCTCTGCAATCAGCACCAAATCATCAGCATACAACATCTCCAATGGGAATCCATCTCTGAAGTCACATGAGAGGGCTTCAAGTACCATGGTAAACAACAAGGGACTCAAAACTGACCCCTGATGCATAAACTGACCCCTGATGCACACAAACATTCATGGAAAACTCATCACTCAAAACTCCATTCACTCTGACATGGGTGCAAGCACCCACATACATGGCCATAACCACGCTAACCAGCCACTCTTCCAACCCTAGCTTTCTCATTGCCCACTTCACCACCTCTCTAGGAACTCTGTCAAAGGCCTTTTCCAAATCAACAAAAACAAAATACAATTCCCTTTTCTGTCCAATATACAGGGTGTAATGCGACGTATGACAAAAACTTACACCAATGATCTATCATGTAATTCTGAGTATATTTTGTTCTATAAACATATACTCTTTGTGACCCCAGTTCAGTACCCACCATTAGTCTGTTTGAGTGTAAAAATTTTGTGGGTTCCAGTTGCCATAGGGTATTCTGTACTGCACATGAAAATCCCATATCCTAACAGTACAAACGAATTTGAAGAAGAAACTTTACGTAGTCTATTGATTCTTTAACATAAAGTCATGCATTCCTGCAATTCTTTTGCACAAATTGACTGTAATTAAGGATTAAATTCAAATTTTATGGATTGCAAGGGAGTATGGAGGGAGGAGAGGCTGGTGCATTGGTGCCAGTTATGTAATGTTTGGCTTGTGGGCTATTGCTACCAGCATTATCATAACACCCACAGCTCATTTAATGAAACAACATTATTGTAAAGTGAGATTAGCATCACTTTAAGTCAGGAAGAGTATTATTTATTACAATCTTTTATGCTGCAAGTAAATGTGGCACAAATGGGTATCTCCACCTGTATTCTCTGGCTGTAGCACTGGCATTACCATCCCAGAATACTTAAAAATAGACGATATCTGCATATTCCTCGTTTCTGTACGTACGTGACATGCTGTTTCATGAACAAGTGAAGCTGAAACCAGTGAACAACTGAATGCGGAGAACAGTATTTGAAGTCTGTGCCTCGCCTGCAAATTTTCCCCGTTCAAATGACACCGTGGATGCAGGGTTGCCAAGTCCTTATCATCAATCTTGCTAGTGTAGCCTTGAAAACTTGCTAAAATGTCGCTAGATAGTAAACACTGCAAAATATCGCTAGAAAAGATGATTAATCACTAGAATATCACCTAAAAATGGCAAAAATATCCAGAATGTAGCTAGATATCAAGTTGCCAGATGTTAAATCGTGACGCTAGGTAGAAGCAAAAAATAGGTCTAGCTGCAAAGTCGTTAAATTGGCAACCCTGTGTCACTATTCTCAAGTCACCTCCATATGAAAGAAATGGTGCCACGAGTACTGGCAGCAGAAAAATTGTAATAAATAATATTATTACTCCTGACTTAACGTGACGCTAGTCACGCATTACGATAATGTTTTTTCACTGAATGAGCTGTGGGTGTTATGATAATGTTGGTAGCAATAGCCCACAAGCCAAACATTACATAACTGGCACCAATACACCAGCCTCTCCTCCCTCCGTACTCCCTTGCAATCCATAAAATTTGAATTTAATCCTTAATTACAGTCAATTTGTGCAAAAGAATTGCAGGAATGCATGACTTTATGTTAAAGAATCAATAGACTACGTAAAGTTTCTTCTTCAAATTCGTTTGTACTGTTAGGATATGGGATTTTCATGTGCAGTACAGAATAAGCTAATAATACTCGTCTCCCATCGCCCTGCGAAACTCCTACCCTATGACACCTGGAACCCACGAAATTTTTACACTCAAACAGACTAATGCTGGGTACTGAACTGGGGTCACAAAGAGTATATGTTTACAGAACAAAATATACTCAGAATTACACAATAGATCATTGGTGCAAGTTTTGCCATACGTAGCGTTACACCCTGTATTTCTCCTGAAGCTGTTGAACAATGAATATGGCACCAGTGGTCCCCTGCCTGACATAAACCCAAACTGCATCTCATCAATATTCACTCTTTCTCTATTCATACCTTCTAGAACTCTCTCCATTACTTTCATTATCTGATCTAAGAGCTTTATACCTCTGTAATTTCCCCTTTCCAGGGCATCACCCTTCCCTTTATACACATTTACAATTACACTCTTCAGCCAAACATCTGGGACAACACACTCATATATAATCCTATTTATCAGGTCAGTGACTAACCTCACCCCAATATCTCCTGAGGCCTTCAACATTTCGGCAGTCAACCCAGACATGCCTGCCGCCTTCCCCACCTGCATCCCGCCTATTGCCTCACTCACAGTAGCAGTGCCAATCAAAGACCAAGGGCCAAACACTGGATCTTCTGGCTCCAAAGCTTCCCTATCCCAGTCAAACTCCTCATTCAACAACCAGCTATAATGCTCTCTCCATGCATCTTTAATATCCCCAGTGTTCACCACTACCCTTCCTTCACCATTCTTCACACACTGCTCACCTACAATATCCTGATTATCCCTCTTCACCTGAATTGCCACCCTAAAATCGTATTTTTCCTTTCCCCGTGATTTAGATTATCAAGTAAAAGTCTCTGTGACTCAGACCTCACTCTGTATATCTCTCTTCTAGCCCTACGCTTGGCAGCCAAGTACTCCTCCCTGTTACCACCCTTCTTCCATTCCGGAAAAGCCTTCTTTTCTCCTTAACTGCGGCTTCCACACCCCTCATCCCATCACCAAGTTACTTTATCTATTGGTGGGCCTCTTGTCCAACCGCATATTGCATCGGTAACTCTCAAGAGGTTGTTCTTAAGGGCTCTATACTGTTCGTTAACGCCTCTATCTACGGCTCCCTGTTCGGTCACCACACTCCTCATCTCACTATAAAAGGCATCCCTTACTGACTGGTTTCCCAGCTTCCATATTTTCCTATTAGGTACATATGTCCTCCTCATCACTCGTTCTTTAACCACACAAATCAACAGTTTGTGCTGCTGCACACACTCCTTGCTTCCTATAGCTTTAACATCCCTCACTAACCTCCTATCAACCCTCCTGACCAGAAAATAATCAATCTGACTGCTATTTCCCCCGGAATCGTACGTAATCAACCGACTCATTCGTTTTCTAAAATGTGTGTTGCACACAATCATGTCCATAGCCTCCCCAAACTCGAGCATTCTTTCCCCTTTCGCATTCCTCACACCATATGCACATCCCCCATGGACTCCTTCATAACCTTGAGCTGCTTCACCCACATGACCATTTAAATCCCCTTCCAGAACCACTACCTCATCATTGCCCATACCACCCACTACACATATTAAATCATCCCAAAGTCTATCCTTCTCTGCATCATCCAATCATGACTGTGGAGCATATGCCGATATAATTGCAATAATTTTCCTACCGATCAGGGACTTCCTAGGAAATTATGTGAGTCAGACTAAGGCCAGAGCATGGGGGAACAATAGTGATGCCACCAGCCCACCACCAACCAACACACTAACACACAAACCATTCGGACAATATGGCCGCCCCGCCCTAAAGTTAGGCAGTCCAGACCGCTTCTAGCTTTTTCAGAGTTTTCCTGAAATATAAGAAATAATTCCTGTCAGCTCCTTGACTCCGAAAAAAGTGAATTCTGGTTTACTGAAGTCCGTTGTAGTAAGGTCATACTGTATGTGTTTCATTTTCAGCGTAGGAAATCGGGGGTCAAAAGGGTGACTTGGAGGATGGGCGCAGACTAACTGATATTTTTCCCATATAAAGTACACTTCGCATTTAGCAATGGTTTTGCCAGACTAATTAGATCACTAAACGTGAGGGACCACTGTATTTTTTTTAAATTATTATTATCATTTTGCTAAACTTTCAACCCATTTTCTGGCAAAACTTGACTGTTTAAGCAAAAAACACCATTGATTGGAACAAAAATAAGTATCGTTAAACAATATGAATGTGCTATGGCCCCCCAGAAAGGTCAAACAGGTAGGCAAAAAAAAAAAAAAAAGCTACAATTAATCCAACTCCCAAGTTTCCACTCCCTCTCCTTTCATGCCTGTCTGTCTGTTGGGCTCCCTATGTCTGTTTCTTCCTCTCTACTTCTGTATATATGTACTGTTCTTGTTATCAGTGAAGGTGAATAGTGCAATAGCAGAAATGCAGTAAAAAAAATACTATTATTATCATTAAAAGTAATAATGGAAATAAAAATCTTAGTACACTCACCAAACACCAGAGATTAGTATCTGAGGGTCTCAGGAGAGGCAATCCAAACGTCACTGTCCACTGTTGGCCATAGTCAAGAAGGCATAGGTGGAGAGGAGGGAGGCTTGACACTAATGCCTGATGACACCAGTGCGACAAAAAGCTGGCACATGGTTCACAGTGTCATTGTCAAGTTCATGCTTTGGCTCTGACTCCTAACCAGCGTGTTGATGCCTCCCTTTTGCCTGCCTCAGCTCCTCCTGATGGCCAAGGAGACTGTTGAGCCACATTTGGGCCTCTGACATAAGATAGCTGAGGAAACTTCTGAGGTCACTGCACTTCTGTGGTGTCAGAAGGCACTCAGAGGGGTACTTTGGCATCAGTGCCAAGCTGGACAAGTCAAACCTCTCCCATGCATGCTTCGTCCTTCCCTGCATCACTTGCACCTTGGTGATGTTGGTTGGAGTGTTATCAAGGTTGTAGCCAATCTTGATGTGATAGCCCTCCTGAAAGGTAATGTCAGCCACCAGCTGGCAGGCCTGGGAGAAGCCAACTGCCTGACATTTTGTAATGTGGTTCATTAGGGCTTTGGCATCCAAAAAGTCCTCCCATTTCATGGCCACAACAGGGAACTGTCTTTTGATGGAGGAAGCTATAAAATCATGTACACCTTGGTGCTAGAGATGTACGTGGCAGGGCAGACCTCCTTCTCAATCAGGCCAAACATACGGTCACAGGGCAGGAATGAGTGGCCATATTTCATAAAGACAAACTCAGCCCTGAACAGATGCCTGGCATGCACTTGCTGCAGGGCCATGAGAATCACAGTGATGTTTTTGTTCTGGCCCTCACAGTTGTCGCAGAAGACATGAAGAGTGGTGAAGTCCTGCTGTTGCTGGTTGATCTTTATCTGAAGCCACTTGAGCACATAGTTGGCCACCTCATCTGAGCCATGCCCCCCTGTCACCTCGTCCCACACAAACGTAGTGGCCTCCTCCTAGTTGACTTGTAAATGCAGAAGTTGTAGACCCATAACTTCCACTCACAGTAAGCCACACCAGCTCACAGCCATGGGCAAGGAAGTGCTTGTTTCAGGCCTATGGCCACTATCTTGACTTTCGCTCAGTCACTGGAGGGTGCCGTCTGCTCAACCTGATGCACAAGGTCTCACGGCACTTGTGTACCGCCAGCTGGTCTTGAATGTCAGCAACATCATGGCCGGCATCCTTCCAGTTCTTGATCTCCTGATTATGCTTCTCACATGCTGAACAAACATCTGTCTTTGGTGGCTGGAAGATGATTTTGTAACCTCGCGTGAACACTGTACTATAAAAGAGCTCTGACACATTGCACTGATCATTCCAGTTCTGGTTCACGTTCGTGAATTCTATTTTCGTGGCCCCTGCACATTCACAGATTGTCCCTCTGTGGAGCCAAGACATTTAATGGATATGATTTTTTTTTTTTTTTTTGACTCTGGGCATAGGCTTCACAGCCTACTATCAAGGCCCAGCAGTCCTCCTACATACCATACACCTCTACATGGGGTATATATGTAGCTGATGACTTGCCCACACATGATTGTGGGTAAGTCATCAGCTATTTCTAATATTTTATGCTGCTTTCAGGTCCCAGATATGGTTTATTAGGTACAGTATGTGCACACTTGCTCACAGGAGGTGATTTGCGGCTGTAGAGGAATTGCCTCTCTGTGGAGCCAAGGCTGAATTTAATGGGTATGATTGCAATAATTTGGGGTATATATGTAGCTGATGACTTGCAGCTATTTGTGATATTTTATGATGCTTTCAGGTCCCAGATATGGCTTATTAGGTACAGTATGTGCACATTTGCTCACAAGGGGTGATTTGCAGCTGAAGAGGCATTTTTTGGGGGGAGGCGTGCCAAACATTTGTGGATTTTCCACTTTTGCGGGGGTCTGTGTCCCCTAACCCCCATGAATGTTAAGCGCTGCCTGTAGTTGACTTAGAGCTCAGTTGTAAACCACAGTCACCTTGGTGACTGAAACAAAGTCCTGGAGTAGCTATTTAAGGACTTTATTAAAGAGTAGCACATTACAGTGTTCCCCTCGAGAGCACACATCCCAGACTGACTCACATCTGGTCTAGCCGGCATGGAAGAGAGGTTTGATTCAGCGTTTTTAAGATCTAGCAGTGGGGATATACAGAGGGGGAGGGGGGGGATATTACAGTGGGGGTACATACAGTGGGGAGCATGGATACAGTGGGGGGCATGGATATACAGTGGGGGTACAATACTCCCTCAGGTAGCCGAGATGGTGTCTCTGGACACTAGAGAGGAGTTATATGGGGTTTTGTCTATAATTCTAGGTGGGACTGTCATACAAGGAATAATTATGATATAGGGGCTGGAGGGAAGACATGGCCATGTCTAAGGGATGTAATCTAGTAACATATAAGGTAGATGGATATATATATATAGACATACTATATTATAGTTTATTCTCATCCACCCATTACTTGACTTTCTATAGAGATTATTCTCCAGATTTTCTCTATAGATTGCATATTATGTAAATATTCATCTCACTATCCTCGGTTCATTATCATCCTCACCGACTACATTTATAACTCATCTCACACTTCACCCTTTATTTATTAACCCCCACGTCCATTCATCTTCATTCATTTTCACTTCCAAATTCTTTCATCTTCACACTGTAAATATACAGTATACATTTCCCTTCTCATCCTTCATCCTACATTTTATCACCACACTACATGTCACATTTTGAATATACGGCACTTACTCCCACCGATCACAGCCAACAAACTGCAAATGAACAAAAAACTTACACCCAGGACGATTCAGTGGCTCATCTCTGCAGCAGCTGCTCATATCCACAGCACACCTCAGCAACTCAGACATCATTTCCCACCGACCCACATACTATAAATCCAGATACATCATGCTCTACCCCTGATTCTACACAACTTTCTTCTATCCCTGCTCCTTCAACTATCGCTAACTATCCTACCCCACTTTATCTCCTGTCTCCACTACATTCAACTACCACTACTTCCTCTCTCTCACAATCACCTACTTCAGTAACTTTCACACTAACGCCAACTCACACTCTTCCAACCATGGTTCAAATACCACCTCCCCCACAGTCCATCTACCTAGATGATGCCACCATCCCAAATTTATCAGCGAGAACTCGTTTTGGTCGTGTCCCAGAGAGCGATGGGGATGACTCACCACGCTGTTCGGGTCGAAGACGCTCCACCAGTGGCCGTGACTCCGGAAGTGAGGTGACACCCGAGGACAACTCCAGGGGTGAATCACAGAGCTCCTCCCTTGCTTCTGATGTGGCACCTTCAAGAGGAGATGAATCACCAGTCTCTTCGGAGGCGTAGGTTCGTATCCCACCGCTGCCACCAAATGTAAACCACAGTCACCTTGGTGATTGAAATGAAGTCCTGGAGTAGCTATTTAAGGACTTCATTACAGTGTAGCACGCTACACTGCTCCCTTCAAGAGCGCACGTCCCAGATTGACTAACATCTGATCTAGCCGGTGTGGGAGAGAGGTTTGATTCAGCGTTTTTAAGATCTAGGAGTGGGGATATACAATGGGGGTGGGGGGGTACATACAGTGAGGGGCATGGATACAGTGGGGGTACACAGTGATGCTGTTGCAATCCTCCAGGTAACATCGGTGAGGGGTTGTGGAACGGATGTAGTGACTCGCTGTGACAAATAAACCTTGGATGTACTCGTGCACAAGCCCCAAGTTACACCCAGTGATGGCACATGTAGAGGGATTGTGTCCACGTTTGTCAAGCACTAGGGTCCTATTGGATGACTCATGGTGCTTTTGCAGAAGAATGGCCATTTTCTTCTTGCCCAGCCTCTGAATGCATGTGAAGGCAAAGTATCACAATTTGATCTCTTGGTGCTCCACTTACGTACACAATGTGGACTGGCCTGAGGCTCACCTCAGCATGTGTCTGTGTCCTCTTAACTGTCTCATCATGAATCAGGCTTAGAAGGTAGGAATTCTAGGCACTGTGAGTGCCAATTGGCCAAAAATTGGTAAAAATTTTGTCTCTTGTTTCTCTGCCTATCTTCTCCAAGCATCCATCATGGCATGGAGAACTAACTTTGTATGCTTCCACAACTCTGTGTCGTAACTAACATATTCCTGCCCCGTATTATGCTTCTGCTTGGCCACATTCTTCCCCTACTTTTCTGGCTGCCTTACACAAACAAGGCCCTTTTTCTCTATGTGGGCAGCAGGAACACATTTTTGATGATGACCTGTTGCACCATCATTGCCACCACCACAACCACAGCCAGCAGCAGTAGCAGCTCCACCTTCACCCACATCACCACGTCCACCAACTACAAAGCACATTACTATCACCTTGAACACTATCATGATTACTAGAACCACTTTCAATATCATCATCACTAAGGCTGTATTAACTATATCATCCCTAATGCAGCTATTTCCCTCAGAAGTATCACGGCGCTGTTTACCATTATTGCTATAGAACGACTTCACAAAACCACTGTTTTCACCAATTCCTGTGACACCAAGAACACTTTTGTCACTAACATAGGCACAACAGGATATTGTTACGCCAGTAATCACACATGAAATTCCATAAAAGTTGCAAAAGATGGCTGTAAAACAGCAAGAATTCCATTTTGCATGCTATAAACAAAGCACAACAGTAGGGATGGACGAATGGTGCGGAAAAAACTCCCGCCAAACAAACCGCCATGTATGGCCAGCTAACCAGTAAGCGAGGCTCACGACCCGACTACGTTCTTATTGGCAGCAACCAATACACACACACAAAGGCACACACTGCCAAGACGTGCTCCTCCACTCCCAAACAACCATCACAGCTGGGTGCATCAGGCACTCTTACATTTCGCTGCCAGTCCTGAGAGAATGACAAGTAGTTAGAATAAGGATGATGTACAATACTTTTTTTGAAGGACTTTCAACCACACTTCCAACTGCTGAAGGTGTTCTCATCCAAGATTACATGATACAGCATGGGTGAAAATGGTGTTATCCAACAAAAGCGCACTTTCTGGCCAGTGGTCTGTGAACCCCTTCCATCGTGCGGCCAGACCATTTTTATTTTTTTTTTAATGCAAGGAAGAAGAAACCAAAGGCCACAGGCCTACATACTGTTCCTTCCAAGAAAAAGCAAAAACAATACAAAAGAGAGCCAAATTCAAGATCCGTTCATTTCGAGATGCCTGGACACACTGCGTTTGAAAGACTGGAGATCATAGGAAGTAGGAAATACAGACAGACGAAGACAGTTCCAGAGTTGACCAGTTGCATAAATGAAGGACTAGGAGTAATGGTTAACTCTTGCATTAGAGAGTTGGACAGAAAATGGATGAGAGTATTTTGCTAGACGGGTGCTACGTGCCAGTCGTAGAGGTGGAGGGATGCAAGCAGACAGTTCAGAGGAACAGTGACCGTTGAAGTAGCGATAGAAAAGAGATAAAGATGCAACAGTGCGGCGAAGAGACAAAGGTTGAAGGGAATCAGTAAGAGGAGGGGAGTTAATGAGACGAAAAGCCTTTGACTCCACCCTGTTGAGAAGAGCTGCATGTGGGGAGCCTCCCGACACATGAGAGTTGTACTCCATACACGGGCGAATAAAACCCGTGTACAAGGTCAGCAACTGTGCAGGGGTAAAGAAAGTTTGGAATCGGTTTAGCACACCTAATCTCTTGGAAGCAAATTTCACAAGAGATGTAATATGTTCTTTCCAAAACAAATCCCGAGAGAATGAAACCCCAAGCATGTTCAAGGATGATGCATGACTGAACTGGACATTATTAAACATTAGTGGGTAATCCTGAGGAAGATTTCGTTGGGTTGATAAGTGTAAGAACTGCGTTTTTGATGCATTAAAAATAACAAGGTTGTTTTCACCCCAATCAGAGATATGAGCCAAGTCAGACATTAGGTGTGCCATAGCCTCATCCCTTTTTTGTTGAAGTAACTGCTGAGATGGATGTTGCAGAACCTGAATGGAAAGGTGAAGGGTGGAATCATCAGCATATGAGTGGATAGGGTTAAATGTACAGCTCAGAAGGTCATTGATGAATAAAAGGAAGAGAGTTGGTGATAGGACAGAGCCCTGAGGAACACCACTGTTGATAGGTCTAGGAAAAGAATGATGGCCGTCTACAACAGCGGCTATAGAACAACCAGAAAGGAAGCTAGAGATGAGGGCACAGATAGGAGGATAGAAACCGTAGGAAGCCAGTATGGAAATTAAAGATTTATGCCAGACTCAATCAAAAGCCTTTGAGATGTCAAGTGCAATGGCAAAGCTTTCGCCAAAGTCCCAAAAGGAGGATGACCAGGAGTCTGAAAGGTAGGTGACAAGAACGCCAGTGGAGCGTCCCTGATGGAACCCATACTGATGATCAGAAAGAAGGTTGTGACAGGAAAGATGCTTTAAAATTTTTCTATCAAGAATTGACTCGAAAACTTTTGAGACACAGGATGTTAAAGCAGTTGGACGATAGTCAGAGGGTTGGGAATGGTCACCCTTGTTTGGGACTGGCTGAATGAGAGCAAACTTCCAGCAAGAAGGAAAGGTACAAGTTGATAGACAAAGGCAAAAGAGTTTACCTAGGCAGGGTGTAAGCACAGAAACACAGATTTTGAGGAAAACAAGAGGGACTCCATCAGGACCATATTCCTTGTTAGTATTGAGGCCAGTGATGGCAGAAAATACATCAGCTGAAGAAATTTTAATGTCAGTCAAGAGGAAGTGATGGAGGAATAGCACCGGAATCGTCTAAAGTGGAATTGGAGGAGAAAGTCTGAGTGAAGAGATCTGCTTTATCAGTAGAAGAAATAGCTACAGAGCCATCAGAGTAGAAAAGAGGAGGGAAGGATGGTGAGGTAAAGTTGTTAGAAAGGTTTTTGGCAAGGTGCCAGAAGGAGCGAGAAGAATTCGAGTTGGAGAGTTGAGAACATTTAGCGCAGATGAAATTATTTTTAGCAAAGCGAAGAACAGACTTAGAACGATTCCGGGCAGAAATATATAAAAGATGTGATTCAGGGTGGGTTGGCTCCGGTACCTCTTATAGGCCCTCTCCTTGTTGCGGACAGCATTAGAACAAGCGTGATTAAACAAAGGCTTTCTTGCATTAGTCAGAGGATACGAAAAAGGAATGTATGCTTCCATGCCCGAAAGAATAACCTCCGTAATCCGCAAGGCACACTCAGATGGCTCCCGGCCATGGAAGCAATAATCATTCCAAGGAAAATCAAAGAAGTACTGCTTGAGGGCTTCCCAATCTGCAGCTCCAAAGTGCCACAGGCGGAGTTTCTTTGGGGGCTCCACAGCCCGTACCGGAGCGATAGGACAGGTTAAGATAATAAGGTTATGATCGGAGGAGCAAAATGGAAAGAAAAGATTAACAGTGTAAGCAGAAGGATTAGTTGTTAGGAAAAGGTCAAGTATGTTGGAACTATCTCCAAGGTGGTCAGGGATACGTGTAGGGTGCTGTACAAGCTGCTCTAGGTCATTAAGGATAGAAAAGATGTAGGCTTGTTCACCAGGTGGATCAGTGAAAGGAGAGGAGAGCCAAAGGTGGTGGTGAACACTGAAATCTCCTAGAATGGAGATTTCAGAGAAAGGAGAAATGGATAGAATGTGTTCCATCGTAGAAGTAAGATAGTCAAAGAATTTTTGATAGTCAGAAGAATTAGGAGATAAGTAAACAGCAGATATATTTAGTCAGAGAATAACAGGAAAGCCAAAGCCAGAGAGTAGAGAATTCAGAAGAATCAAGTTCAGGAACACGAGAGCAAGATAGATCGTTGCGTACATATACGCAACAGCCACCTTTGGCTTCGAAATGAGAATAGAGAAAGTACGAGGATACAGAAAAGAGTTTGCTGTCAGTAGCCTCAGACAGCTGAGTCTCAGAGAGAAAGAGAAGGTGAGGTTTAGAGGAGAAGAGGTGGTGTTCAACAGAACGAAAGTTAGAGGAAAGGCCACGAATGTTACAGAAATGAAGGAGTGAGTCAGACAGTGGTTCCAGGCAGCTCTGTGAGTCGTCAATGGGAGAGGAGTGGATGGTGGGGGCATTTATGGTCACCCCCACCTGGGGACTCCGAGGCATGATTTATGTGCGCCATTTTCTTTAAAATATTGAAAAGGAAGTGTAGTGTGTAGTGTGCTTGTAGTTTGGTGTTGACAGTTAGAGAAACTTGTATTAAAGAGCATGCTGCTCTACTCTCTGTGTTACCGAGACACTAAAAAAGTTCAACAAAGGGGGATGGTCAGGAACAAGTCCTAAGTGCTGATGAAACGGGAGCTCCAGCTCTCCCTGTCATCAGCCTTCCATCCACCTTGGGAGTACTGCCCTGCTCGACTGGTGCTACAGTCTATTCCTGGCATTATTTTACACATACAGTAAAAGTCCATAAATCCGAATGGCAGTGGACCGAGAATCACTACAATCATCAGATTTTTCGGATTTTAGGGTGGTATGCCTAAGACACTTAATTTCATGTTTAAACTGAAATTTTACTGAATTGATCACTTTTCATTCATTCATAATACAATATGGCACAGAGTAACATTAGTTTATGTATTACACAAACTTTTTACTTAATAATGTATTACTGAAACCACAAACTGTAATCCGTAAATTAAAAGATGTTAAGGGTTGTTTAACTTTCCAGCAATGCATAGTGTTCAATACAGCAGTTGTAGGCAAACAAACCCAGTTAGAGAGAGTAAGTCCAGGGTTAATAATAATATGCACCTATTATCTATCTATCTATCCCGGGGATGGCCACAAACAAATCGCCTCCATGTCACTCTGTCCCCCGCCATTTCACTACCACGCTCCCAACTCACACCCCCCTCTCTCATATACCTCTCCACTCCATCTCTCCATCTCATCCTCGGCCTCCCCCTCCCTCTCGCCCCCTCCACCTCACTCACATACACTCTCCTCATCAGTCTTTCACACTCCATCCTCTCCACATGCCCAAACCACCTTAACGTGTTTCTCCTAACGCTTCCCATCACATCCTCAACCACACCACATCGCTCCTTCACTTCCTCATTTGTTAGTCTGTCTCTCCATGTGACTCCACACGCTCCTCTCAAATAACTCATTTCCACTGCTCTCACTCTTGACTTCTGTCCTTCCAACAGGGTCCAAGCTTCACTTCCATATGTCAGAGTTGGTATCACAATACTGTCATGTAACAACTTTTTCATTTCCATGCTCATCTCCCTGTTTCTTATCACTGCTTTCAACAAACCAGCAACCTTCCTTCCCTGCTGCACCCTTTCGAGCACTTCACCCTCCAGACTTCCATCCTTACTCATCACACTGCCCAAGTACTTAAATTCACTCACATTCTCCAACTCCTTCCCATCCAATCTCACTGTACATTCACTGGCTTCACTTCTCTCAAAAACCATCACTTTGCTCATCCCTACATTCACCTTTAAATTCCGTTTCTTACACACTCTCCCAAACTCATCTACCAAGCCTTGCAGCTCTCCTTCGTCATCGCTCAACAACACAGTATCATCTGCAAACAACAATACAGGGAGTTTCCAAACACTGCCCTCTCTCACTAGGGCCATTCCAACATCCACTGCCCGACCTTGTATCTCTTTTATAACCCATGTTCAGATTGAACAACCATGGAGACACGACACATCCTTGTTTCAATCCAACCTTCAAATGGAAAGATTCACTCAGTTTGCCATCCACACGCACTGCAGCCTTAGCACCCTCATACATGCTCTTCACTGCCTTCAACAACTTCCCATCCACGCCATAAATTCTTAATACCCTCCACAATCCTTGTCTATCCACCCTGTCATATGCTTTCTCCAAATCCATGAAGGCTGCATACAACTTCTTGCCCTTCTCTAGAAACTTTTCCACTAAGGATCTAAGAATAAATATCTGGTTTACACAACCTCTTCCCTTCCTAAAACCTCCTTGCTCTTCTCCAACTAATTCCTCTGTAATTTCCCTAACTCTGTCAATAAGTATCCTACCATATACTTTTCCTATTACACTGAGAAGGCAAATGCCCCTATGATTACCGCACACTGCTTTTTCCCCTTTTCCTTCGTACAGAGGAATAATTATACCTGACTTCCAATCCTCCGGGACTCTACCCTCCTCCCAAGCCAATCTGCACACCATCCACATCCATTCTATTACTATCTCTCCCCCATGCTTCAGCATTTCACCACACACTCCATCAATTCCTGGGGCTTTCCCCATTTTAACTTTCTTCATTGCTTCCACCACTTCCATCCTACTGATTTCTTCCACTGTTCTCACAATCCTCCATCTCCCCGCCATTCCCCAGCTACTTATACTTGCATTACTTTCATTCTCTATGTTCAACAGTTCATTAAAGTGTTCTCTCCATCTGTTTACTTTTTCTCCCTTCTCCACTAGTAATCTACCATTTTTATCTTTCACACCTCCACTGACTTCGTTGGCATTCTGTCTAGCTCTCTTTACCTTCTTCCAGAACATATTCTTACATTCCCTCCACTTTGCACTCAAATTCCTTCAAAATTCCTCATCCACTCTCTTCTTACTCTCTCTTACTAATCTTTTCACCTCTCTCCTCCTCTCTACATATAACTCTCTCGTCCGTCTCTCAGCTTCTTCAACGCCCCTGTTCCTCATCCACTCATTATATGCTTTCTTCTTTTGTGCCACAGCCTCTCTCACCTCTTCAGTCCACCATGCTATTCCCTGAACCCCCTTTCATCTTCTCTTCACCCCACATACCACCTCACATGCTGCACAGATTTCTTCTGTGAATATCTTGCACACACCTTCCATGTCCCCCATCTGCTCCAATCGATATTTACCCCTCCACTCCCCTTTTATATTCAGCCTTTATTCCATCCTCTTGTAACTTTTCTACCCTCCTTGTAACAAATACTTCCTCCTGTCCTTCCCTTCTTCTCTTCCTCCATCTTGTTTGGATTCTGATTCTGGCCACCACCAAGTGGTGGTCAGAAAGTCCACTCCCCCAACCTCTATATACTCTTGCATCCATTACACATCTTCTCATCCTTTCATCCACGCACACATAGTCAATCATTGCCTTCTGTTCATTCATTCCACCGTCCACTCTTCTCTCCACTCGCCATGTATACCTATGGATCATTTTGTGCCTGAAGAGGGTATTAGCTACCACCAACCCCCTCCCAGCACAAATGTCCACTAAAGCACTGCCATTCTCATCCATCTCTGCAGGCACACCCCACTCACCAACCACTCCATCCACCTTCTCATTCCCTACTTTTCCGTTCATATCTCCAATCAGAAACACTCTCTCATTCCTTTCAAACTTTTCCAAGCAGGCTTCCACATTTGTCCAGAACTCTTCTCTCACTCTACTTACACGATCTTGAGTTGGCGCATACACGCACACAATTGCCCACATTTGTAGTCCAACTTTCACTCTTACCCAAACAATTCTCGACCCAACTGATCCATACTCTCTTACATTCTCCTTCCATCTGTTGCTCACAACAATACACACTCCATCTTTCGCCCTCTCATTCTCACCCACTCTCGCGCATATACCCCATCCATACTCCCATTCTCACACTCTCACCTTGCCATTTAGTTTCAGTTATTCCACATACAGTAAACCCTTGATAAGCCAAACTTTTAGAAGCCGGAATCTTCAGTTAGCCGAACTCAGGCTGAGACCACGTATGAAAGTAGGCCGAAATGCAAAAGTAGGGGGAGAAATGGTGCCAAGCGGACTCGTGCCGCCAGTCTGCTGCTTGCTTTTGGAGACGGTAGTTGCGCCATTCTTACTGTCATTTAGTGCTGAACAGCGCTCTCCTTTTGCCTTCTGCCTTGCCATGGAAGGTTCATAGCTTAAAATAAGTGATACTGGCACCTCTAGTCGTCAAGGAATGAAGCTAAAAAAAAAAAATGTGTGCGTGTGACAGTGTAGTGATCATGATTAAAGTTCAGCACTATTATTACTGAAAGCATTACATTGCAGTCTATTACAGTGATTATATTTAAGTTTAGTTCTTAATAGAGAGTGAAATAAATACTGGGTACTGTTTATAATTTACGTTAAAGTATGAACTAACCCACCTCCACCAACTCCGTCTCCAAAACAAAACAAACTGCCGAACTTCGAAGAATCTACTGCTTCTAACGAAAGGTGTTACATTGCAGTCTATTACAGTGATTACATTTAAGTTTAGTTCTTAATATAGAGTGAAATAAATACTGGGTACTGTTTAGAATTTACGTTACAGTATGAACTCAACCACCTCCACCACCTCTGTCTCCAAAACAAAACAAACTGCCAAAGAATCTACTGCTTCTAACGAAAGGTGTTACACTGCAGTCTATTATAGTGATTACATTAAAGTTTAGTTCTTAATATAGAGTTAAATAAATACTGGGTACTTTTTAGAATTTACGTTCAAGTGTGAGTTAAACCACCTCCGTCTCCAAAACAAAACAAACTGCCGACGATCTTCTGCCTCTGACGAAAGGCAAATTATGTGCACTGAATTCTTTCTGTTTTGTCTTTCTTTATTAATTTATACACTGTATATGCTCCTTTACTTTAGTGGTAAGAAGACAAGTAATAAGTATTGTTATTGCAATTTGGGGGGGTGAAAATCCATCTGCAACACACGTTACTGACAGTCGGTACTGCCTCTGTGAATGATTTTCTACCAATTAACCACTTCAGTACTGTGACGTCTATTTCTACTTTATTTACGCTTCCTCCAGCCGATTTTATGGCACTCAGGACTGGACTCACATACTGAAGGGGCTAACGAAGGCTGTACCAACCCCGTGCACTTCCACAGATCCAACCTACACTGACTTAAATTGTCTGGTGGCAGCAAGAACAAAATGAAAATACACCCAGCACTGAAGGGGTTAAATGTATATTAAATGCACTATATTGTTTTTTGTCATAACTAATTTATTTATATGTGCTTCTTTAATTTAGTGTTGAAAGGACAGGTAATAGGTATTGTCTTAGCAATTTTGGGGGGTGATAATTCGGTAATTTAGCAATTTTGGGGGGTGAAAATTCGGTAAGCCGGAAAATTCAGTAATTCGAACCAGGGTAGAGCCCCATATAGTTCGGCTTATCAAAGGTTTACTGTATATCCACTTTCGCACTCTCAAGCACCTGTACAATCTCTCGCTCTTTCAGCTTATCATTCATACCCCTAACATTCCATGTTGCAATCTTTACCACGTCCTTTGTCCGGTCCTTTTTCGTCAACTTTTGGTCAGTCCTGGTCCGAGGCTTCTTGTTCGTATTTTCAGTTAGTTGTTTTTACGGGGTGGGGCACTAACCCACCACCAACCCTTTTAGTCGCCTCTTACGACAAGCAGGGATACTGGGGGAGAATTCTTGAAAAAACCCCTACCCCCAGGGGGGTACAACTATTGTAAAAGCACAAAAACTTAATATGTATTACTCCGGAAAATTCCTTAAACCTATGGTACAGACCCAAAAGTGGCTGGTTGTTTATGAGGAGTTACCATCCATGCATTACCTGATCCATGACCACACCGCTCGGCACTTCAGCGCATTTGGCACCCACTTTGAATTTTTTAATTTTGATTTTTTTTTACTTTTGGAGTTTTTGTCAGACTTCTTCAAAAATTCAGATTATTGGGATTTTCATGATTATCAGTGTTCGGATTAATGGACTTTTACTGTACTTCTATTGTAAATGACCAGATGAAGTTGCATCCATTGTGCCACCTCTCCAAGCCTTCCCCCATGCTACATGGGCATCTGGCAGCACTCATGATTAGACTATCACACTGCCATATTGCAGAACTTCTCCTATCAAAATTCCTTTATTCTCCAAAAAGATTCCCCTGGGGATATGCTTCTCCAGATTAGCTTCCCCCAAAATTTCAACCCTCAGGAGTTCGTCAAATTGTTACAAATTCATTTAAGAATGAAGCACACCTGTAGACCAGTGTATGGACTTCTTTTATATACAGTACTGTACAATATATTTGTTTTTCCTTCCACTGTCCATTTTCTGTTAAAAAAATTTATACATATTCCTGGAAAATAAGAGTATGCCATTCAATAAAGTTGTTTGTAGGTAAGACAGTTAAACATTTTGTCACTTCTTAAGGGGGTAGTTGAGCGAGGATGGCCAGCTTTTTGGTCCTCATCTTTATCTCACCAGAACAAGGAATCAGCTTGACAAGTAAAAAAAAAAAAAAAAACTGAAAACTATTAATTGATAAAACAAAACATTCTTGAAGTTTTCTATTCTGAGGAGTAGACTGTAGCACCAGTCGAGCAGGGCAGTACTCCCAAGGTGGATGGGAAGCTGGTGATAGGGAAAGCTGCAGCTCCCGTTCATCAACCCTCGGGACTAGTTCCTGACCATCCCCCGTTGCTGAACATTTTCAATGTTTCAGTAACACAGAGAGTAGGCCAGCATGCTCTCCAATACAAGTTCTCTAACTGTCAACACCAAACTACATGCACAGTACACACTACACTTCCTTTTCAAAAAAAAAAAAAAAAATGGCAAACACTCACGATGCCTCGGAGTCCCCGGGGAGGGGGGGGACCATAAATGTCCCCACCATCTGCCCCTCTCCCGGTGACTACACTGTGTGTCTGGATCCACTGTAGGACTCACTCCTTCTTCATTTCTGCAACATTTGCGGCCTATCCTCTAACTTTCGCTCTGTTGAACATCATCTCTCCTCCTCTAAACCTCACCTTCTTTTCCTTACCAAGACTCAGCTGTCAGAGGCAACTGACAGCAAACCTTTTTCTGCATGTTCCTACTTTCTCTATACTCATTCCAAAGCCAAAGGTGGCTGTTGTGTATATGTATGAAACGACCTATCTTGCTCTCGAGTTTCTGAACTTGATTCTTCTGAATTCTCTACTCTTTGGCTTCGGCTCTCCTGTCATTCTCGGACTAAATATATCTGCGCTGTTTACTTATCTCCTAATTCTACTGACTATCAAAAATTCTTTGGCTATCTTAATTCTACAATGGAACACATTCTATCCATTTCTCATTTCTCAGAAATCTCCATTCTAGGAGATTTCAATGTTCACCACCACCTTTGGCTCTCCTCCCCTTTCACTGATCCACCTGGTGAACAAGCCTACATCTTTCTATCCTTAATGACCTAGAGCAGCTTGTGCAGCACCCTACACATATCTCTGACTGCCTTGGAGAGAGTTCCAGCATACTTGACCTCTTCCTGACAACTAATCCTTCTGCTTACACTGTTAATCTTTTCTCTCCATTGGGCTCCTCCGATCATAACCTTATTACCTTAACCTGTCCTATTGCTCCGGTACAGCCTATGTACCCTCCAAAAAAACGTCGTCTGTGACACTTTGGAGCTGCAGATTGAGAGGCCCTCACTTCTTTGATTTTCCTTGGAATAATTATTGCTTCCATGGCCAGAAGCCATCTGAGTGTGCTTTGCACATTACAGAGGTTATTCTCTCAGGCATGGAAGCATATATTCCTTTCTCATATCCTCTGACTAATGCGAGAATGCCTTGGTTTAATCACGCTTGTTCTAAAGCTGTCCGCAACAAGGAGAGGGCCTATAAAAGGTACTAGAGCCAACCTACCCCTGAATCACATCTTTTTTATGTTTCTGCCCGGAATCGTGCTAAGTCTGTTCTTCGCTCTGCCAAAAATAATTTCATCCGTACTAAATGCTCTCAACTCTCCAACTCGAATTCTTCCTGCTTCCTCTGGCACCTTGCCAAAAACCTTTCTAGCAACTTTGCCTCATCGTCCTTCCTTCCCCTTTTCCACTCTGATGGCTCTGTAGCTATTTCTTCTACTGATAAAGCATATCTCTTCGCTCCTTCTCCTCCAATTCCATTTTAGACGATTCTGGTGCTGTTCCTCCATCACTTCCCCCCTCTGACTTCCTCATGGCTGACATTAAAATTTCTTCAGCTGATGTATTTTCTACCATCACTGGCCTCAATACTAACAAGGCATATGGGCCTGATGGAGTCCCTTCTGTTGTTCTCAAGAACTGTACTTCTGTTCTTACACCCTGCCTAGGTAAACTCTTTTGCCATTGTCTATCAACTACTACCTTTCCTTCTTGCTGGAAGTTTGCTCTCATTCAGCCAGTCCCAAAGAAGGGTAACCATTCCCAACCCTCTAACTATCGTCCAACTGCTTTAACATCCCGTGTCTCAAAAGTTTTTGAGTCAATTCTTGATAGAAAAATTTTAAAGCATCTTTCCTGTCACAACCTTCTTTCTGATCGTCAGTATAGGTTCCGTCAGGAACGTTCCACTGGCAATCTTCTCACCTACCTTTCAGACTCCTAGTCATCCTCTTTTCAGGATTTTGGCAAAAGCTTTGCCATTGCACTTGACATCTCAAAGACTTTCAATTAAGTCTGGCATAAATCTTTAATTTCCAAACTGCCCTCTTATGGCTTTTATCCTTCTATCTGTGCCTTCATATATAGATTCCTTTGTGGTCGTCCTATAGCTGCTGTTGCAGACGGCCATCATTCTTCTCCTAGATCTATCAACAGTGGTGTTCCTCAGGGCTCTGTCCAATCACCGACTCTCTTCCTCTTATTCATCAATGACCTTCTAAGCTGTACATCTAACCCTATCCACTTATATGCTGATGACTCCACCCTTCACCTCTCCATTCAGTTCCTGCAACGTCCATCTCAGCAGTTACTTCAACAAATGAGGGATGAGGCTATGGCACACCTAATGTCTGACTTGGCTCATATCTCTGACTGGGGTAAAAATAATCTTGTTGTTTTTAATGCATCAAAGACTCAGTTCTTACACCTATCAAACTGGCAAAATCATCCACAGGAATACCCACTAAGGTTTAATAATATCCAGCTTAATCCTGCATCATCCTTGAACATGCCTGGGGTTTCATTCACTCGTGATTTATCTTGGAAAGATCATATTACATCTCTTGTAAACTCTGCTTCCAAGAGATAAGGTGTGCTAAGCCGACTCCGTACCTTCTTTACCCCTGCACAGTTGTTGACTTTACACACGGGTTTTATTCGCCCCTGTGTAGAGTACAACTCCCATGTGTGAGGGGGCTCCCCACATACTGCTCTTCTCAATAGGGTGGAGTCAAAGGCTTTTCATCTCTAACTCTCCTCCTCTTACTGGCTCCCTTCAACCTCTGTCTCTTTGCCATACTGTTGCATCTTTAGCTCTTTTCTATCACTACTTCAATGGTCACTGCTCTTCTGAACTGTCTGCTTGCATCCCTCCACCTCTACAACGGGGCAGTAGCACCCATCTAGCAACAAACTCTCATCCCTTTTCTGTCCAACTCTCTAATACAAGAGTTAACCGTTACTCCCAGTCTTTCATTTATGCAACAGGTCAACTCTGGAACTGTCTCCCTCTGTCTGTATTTCCTACTCCATATGACCTGCGGTATTACAAACACAGTGTGTCTAGGCATCTCGAAATGATCGGATCTTGAATTTGGCTGTCTCTTGTTTTGTTTTTGTTTTTTTCTTGAAAGGAACAGTTGTGCAGGCTCCTAGCCTTTGGTTCCTTCTTCCTAGCATATATTAAAAAAAAAGAAAAAAAGTGACAGTTATGTAATTATGAGTTTTCATTTGTTAAAATGAAGTGACTGGTATACAGAATATGGTATAAACCATACTGGAAAAAGAAACCACCATTATTTTAATTACTACACATCTAAATGCCAGACGATGGTTAAAGAGCGATTAAAAAAAAAAAAAAAAAAAAGGCAGTCTGGGAAGAATGTGGAATACCTGAAGCCACACAGGAAACATCATTATACAAAAAATTAAGTCATTAAAGCATAATGGGTGTTTTTTGTTTTAATATAGATGATGTGCAAAATATTTATAAATAAGTGAAAATGGTGGAGAGAAATAGCAGCCAAAATTAACTTTCTTTCTAGACATGCTACTGACTTGATCATCATCATCACTCTTATCATCTGATCTTTCTTCCCACCTAGGGATGGGGTGAGGTAGGGTCAAGAAAACAAGGAGAGAGCATGCATGTAAGAGGGAGAACTATCAACAGGACATTCAATAAAATGGACCAGAGTCATTCATACTATTCAAGTTTCCAGAATCCTGCTCCACCTCATGGGCCTTACCATCTGCACATAATTTTTGTACATATTCATTTACAGATGCACTTTACAATACCTATGAGATAGCCAATTAATCAACTATCAAATTAAAAATGGATTCCAAAACTCTTGTCATATGCTCCTCCAGACATACTTCATGCTACTCAGTCTCCTGTCAGTTCCTTACCATCACTAGCTTATAATACTTCACTTTCTGACACACTCATTTACCATATCCCTCCACCTGCTATTTGCCATGCCTCATCCCACCTACTAACTCAATCATATGTGTCCCTTTTACCACCCTATCTACATCCACTCTCTCCATAATGACTACAACATTTACGCAAACTCACTTCCACCCTGTTATCAATGGACTTCTCTACTCCACATCTTTCACAAATCACATTATTTCTTCTATCCAATTTATGAACTTTACAAAAATTCATTAACCCGCCGAGTCCCGACCGGTTTTTTACCCAGCCTACCCCCAGATCCCGACCGATTTTCGACTTTTTGTTTTTTGGCTGAAACCTTTGTTTTTGGTGAGAAACACTGAAAATTCATAGTGAAATTGTGATCCTGAGGTAAAAAAATGTTGATACAGGTGTCACTCAACCTTACGTTTTCCTTCTTTTTCAGGGTATCTGGCTAAGAAAACGATCTATGGAAGGGTTGACTAATTCAAGCCACTTTAAATTACGTATTTATTTCATTTATTTGGTACGAATTTATGTTTAGTAAAAGTCTATAATGGTTTTCACACAATAATATAGGCGTTTATAAGCATTGTTCACTTACCCAAAACCCCAGTATATGGCACCTTCCTTTACGACATTACCACCTCATCACTTCTGTTTGTTTCTACTCTAGCTTCTTTGTTTCTCTGTCCTCCACCTCAGGAATCACTTTCACCGTGAATTTCGTCATTAGAGAGACCATGGGGCAACATACCTTTACTGGTAGGTTACTGCTAACAGGTGAATTGCCCAGTGTGGGGGGGAAGGGGGGTTAGGAGGGGGCAGGCAGTATCCCCACTTGACAGCAGGTAGAGGAAGGTCTCCCACATATGCCTACAAAAAATCACCGGCGAATGTTGAAAAATGTGCACACAATGGGCCTTGCAATTGTGTGACGTACGATGTACGTCGTTGGGTCTGTCCACGGTAAAAAGTAGTGACGTGCATCGTACGTTGATGGGACTCGGCGGGTTAATACTCCCACTTCCATTGCTCTTGTTCTTGACTTTTTGCTCTCATGTCATACCAAACTTTGTCATGAATTCATGGCATTGTATTACTGTGGGAACTTGCAATACTGTATTATTATGTAAGTCTACAAACTTTAGTGGAATACCCACAGCATTTCACTCAGTTAATCATCCTGCATTAGCACTCCAATTGGAACAAAGTTTCAAAACATTTATCACTGTTTCTGGAGTGACTGTCTTTATGTACAGACATCAGTGTATCTACCTATCTCTATCTATTGCCAGATGCCTTAATCCCGTAAGGGGTGGCCACAAACAAATCGCCTCCATGTCACCCTGTCCCCCACCATTTCACTGTCCTGCTCCAAGCTCACATCCCCCTCTCTCATATACCTATCCACTCCATCCCTCTATCTCATCCTTGGCCTCCCCCTCACTCTCCCCCTCCACCTCAATCACTCACACTCTCCTTGTCAGTCACTCACTCTCCATCCTCTCCACATGGCCAAACCACCTCAGTGTGTTTCTCCGAACACTTCCTATCACATCCACATCCACACCACAATGCTCCTTCAGGTCCTCATTTGTCAGTCTGTCTCTCCATGTGATTCTACATGCTCCTCTCAATCAGTGTATCACTGAGTGAAATCAGTATGTACTGTATATACCATTTGCCCTGCCCCTGTAACTGCTGGGATGAAGCTCCACCCCTTTCTCACTGGCAAGCTTGCAGCTCGTGGGAAACAGAATCGGTTATAGCCCGGCATCCACGAGAGACCGACGTGCTTCCCTGAGCAGTGCAGGATAGCAGTGATCATCGAAGACTAATCCTCAGGTCTCAGCGGTGTCTTAGCTGCTAGATTACCCAGCCTTCTTGCAGATCTATGACTCTATATCTCTCTACTGAGCTGGAGATTGGCAGACCTAAGAGAGTGTGAAGAGTAGTGACCACTGAGCAGCAGATCACCTAGCCTCCTCACAGTTCTGTGACTTCATATCTCTCCTTTTACCAATATTTTCTTTCCATTTTCTACATTTAAGAGTGTTAGGTAGCTTGAATGCATGAGTGTGTGAATTTACTTGCTTAAGTTCTCTCTGTAAAGTAGGCATTCATTCTGTTGAAATTACTAAATTCCCAGCTTTTCTTTTAAGCCTGACTGAATGCAAAATTGTGTTTTACTTTTCCAAACTGATCTTAATATACTAGCTCCCAGCTTGCACAAGCTTTTCTTGATATTAGTCTGACTGGTAGTTAAGCCAGTTAATTCATATTAATTCATAATAAAACTGTTGTGCAAGCTAGGAGAGGTGAAAGCAAGAGCCTGGTTTAGTACAGTATTACTAAGTTACAGGGTAAATTATTAATTGTCACTGGGCAGGGTCCTTTCTCTGGAGGCCAACAGTACCTATTAATTCAGTATCAGCGAGTGATTATCGCTTGCTGAGTACTGTGTGAAGAAAGACATGAATCTCATAAGTCAAAACTGTCTTTAAAAACTCCCCTTTTGACAAGTGGTGACCTATTACCCCTTTGACAAGTAGCGATCTCTCTCCAGGATATCATCTCCTAGCTAAAGATAAGTTATTAATGAAATACAGTAACAAACTCACTTGCTCCTAGCTTCTTAATTGTTATA
>JAGKTI010007859.1:0-35457 GCA_018397915.1 Birgus latro | reverse complement strand
CTCCAACATCCACTGCCCGACCTTGTATCTCTTTTATAACCCCATCCATATACAGATTGAACAACCATGGAGACATGACACATCCTTGTTTCAATCCAACCTTCAAATGGAAAGATTCACTCAGTTTGCCATCCACATGCACTGCAGCTTTAGCACCCTCATACATACTCTTCACTGCCTTCAACAACTTCCCATCCACTCCATATATTCTTAATGCCTTCCACAAACCTTGTCTATCCACCCTGTCATATGCTTTCACCAGATCCATGAAGGCTGCATACAACTTCTTGCCCTTCTCTAGAAACTTTTCCACTAAGGATCTAAGAATGAATATCTGGTCTACACAACCTCTTCCCTTCCTAAAACCTCCTTGTTCTTCTCCAACTAATTCCTCAGTAATTTCCCTAACTCTGTCAATAAGTATCCTACCATATATTTTTCCTATTACACTGAGAAGGCAAATGCCCCTATGATTACCACACACTGCTTTTTCCCCTTTTCCTTTGTACAGAGGAATAATTATACCTGACTTCCAATCCTCCGGGACTCTACCCTCCTCCCAAGCCAATCTGCACACCTTCCACATCCATTCTATTACTATCTCTCCCCCATGCTTCAGCATTTCACCACACACTCCATCAATTCCTGGGGCTTTCCCCATTTTAACTTTCTTCATTGCTTCCACCACTTCCATCCTGGTGATTTCTTCCTCTCTTCTCACAACCCTCCTTCTCCCTGCCATTCCCCAGCCACTTATACTTGCATTACTTTCATTCTCTATGTTCAACAGTTCATTAAAGTGTTCTCTCCATCTGTTTACTTTTTCTCCCTTCTCCACTAGTAATCTACCATTTTTATCTTTCACACCCCCACTGACTTCGTTGGCACCCTGTCTAGCTCTCTTTACCTCCTTCCAGAACATTTTCTTACATTCCCTCCACTTTGCACTCAAATTCCTTCCAAACTCCTCATCCACTCTCTTCTTACTCTCTCTTACTAATCTATGGAACATACTTTTACATAATCCAAGTCCAAAATCAACCTAAATAAAGTTCGCAACCATCTAAAACATCAACTACTACCCCTATATGCCACTACTGGTGACTATCAATCATAAAACATAATACAGTACTACATATCTGGCAATTTGACAGTAAAGTCCAACAGGTCATCTGTACACATCACAAATTTATTTTCAAGTTACTGTTAAGAAAATATCAAATAAACAAATTTCTGCCTCTCTGTGGCACTGTCAAAACAAAATTTAGTATTATTAACTGGAAAAGGTTGTCAACAACTGGTACAGTACCTTAACATTAAAGCAAAATAACAAATTTAAACAGAAATTTTAGTGAAATAACTGTGCAAACAGAGATATAGTACTAGTCCACACCAGTGACATGAATGACATACATTTACAATTTCTGATCTGAATTTACTGTATAGGCTATGCCACCACCTCAACCCCTTTCACAAACCTAGGAGTACTTCTAGACTACTCATGCAACCTTAGTATAGAATCTTCAGTATACGGTATATATGGTACAACATTTTGCTTCAACAATCACCAATTTTTAACACCCTCCTCTGGTAAATGATGTCTTCTCCCAGTTCACCAAATGACTGCCATGGTGGAGAAACATTATGATTAGCAGCTATGCTAATAGGCAACCACCTATACAACCATTACATCACCAAGGTAATGCGTGCCACAGTAATTCTCAAAATGATCTGTCCGTTACAATTCTGAATGACAGTTCATATTTTTTTAGCTTGAAAGTGAAGCAACTTAGTGAAATGCATGAACTGTAATACAGTACAACAGTACCAAGTTCTATCAGCTGATCACTACACAGGAACACCCAACAACAAATGCCCATCATGGGGGGGAGAGGGGAAAATCAAAGTTCATCTTACTTTTAGTGGTAGTTATCCTCTGTATGGTCTGTGCACTACAATTATTAATGAAACCTGTTTTATCTCTAAACTGTGAAAATCAAGTGACATGTGTGAAAGATAATATAAATACACCACCATTTCCAACAGTTGATCACATGATGAGAACTGGAATGTGTGTGTGTGTGTGTGTGTGGACAGTGCTGATTTCACTAAATTTTATGCTTCATAATCTATCTGCATTGGTTACAGTTGCAGCACAATTATACTGTGGTGCTTCAGGTGGTCCAGGACTTTACATTGGTTCATCCTGAACTTTCGACAGGGTTAGGTAAAGTCACAAAAGAGTTATCCTGGCTGGTCACCTGACATTCCCAATGAGCCCGTTATTGTTCATTCATTCATTTATACAGGCTCTAACAAGCTTGCATGTGTTAACTTTGGGCACCTAATGGTGGCTCACCACACTGCTATCTCTCGCAGCCTTTCAATTCAGTCCCCTATCCCTGGGGTCACAATGTATGACCTCGTCTCAGGTCTTCTTCAGCCTGCCTCTTTCACCCATACCCTCAACATTCAAAACTCTTACCCTCCGCACCCAACTGTCATCTTCCATCCATTCCACATGCGCAGCCCAACTCTTTCTACCCCTTCTCATCACAACACTAATACATTCAAGTCCCATTCCTCCTCGCAGCTCCTCATTCACAATCCTAACCCCCTCAGGCTTCTCATTCAGGGAGGCAATGAACATTATATATCTCTGTACAACTGAGCCTTCAAATATCTATTTCCTTTACTGCCCAGGTCTCACTACCATTAAGCACAGCACTCCTAACACATGCTGCATACAAGGGATCCCTTAGCATGGGGGGAGAGCCCTCTCAATGTCAGGAGAGGCAACAGCTCCCTGAACTTCTTCCAACCATTCCTTAACCTAGCCACAGAGCTGCTCCAGCCCCATTTCCAGCACATACCATATCCCTCGAATACCATTAACGATATTGCAAGTACCCTCAGTACCCAGTAACAAACATGTTTTTCCCAAATAACCTGATCATACATTGAGGGGTGACTCTATTATACTGTACAGTTATTCCCATCACACATAACAAGGCTAAGGTAGTCTGGTTGTAAGGAGTAAATATGAATAGTTGAGTGATATGGTATGCTGTCCAGATTTGAACAGGGAAGAGACAGCCCATAGCGGTACCTGCTGACCAACAAAAACGTGGGAAGAGATCCTAAGAAGACATCTCAGCGTTGGGTGATGACCAGAGTGCTGAAGATCAGGCAGTTTGATAGGTAGCCGCTGAATGAAAATGGGAGACCCAAGCAAGCATCAAACAATACCTTACAAAAGTACAGTACAGTACACACACGCTGTACATACACACATCATCTAATCCTGTGTTGCCCCATGAGGAGCATAGGAGCCTGGGGTTAGGCAAGTTGGTCCTGACATTTAAGATGAGAGTGACCAGCCTCACTCATCCCTAAATGCCATTTCATGAGCAATAAACCCCAACCACCCCTTGGATATAAACCTACTCAGGCTCAATCCGGTTGAAGCGCCTCTAAATACCTACTAAATCACCAGAAGCCAGGAGCCACTACAAAACATCTGTATTGGAGACAGCAGCAAATTTAAGTCAATAACATTACACGGGATGTCTAACTTTCATGCAGTGGCAGTGACATAGTTTGGTGGCTCCACTGCTTGGTCTGGTCATGCAAACACCCCTCAACTCCCTCCCTATCCCCTGAAAGAAGGATGGTGGATTGCAACAGGGGTGCAAGTTCAGCCTGCAGTTTACTGGGTTCACAGTCAGATGAACCTGGGGTTACAACTCCTGCTACTGTACTATTATGTGCAATACTTCTATTGTGTCTGAACTTAAATGAGCTATGTCAAATAAAACATAACATGATCAGATGAAACAAAAATCATTCAGGTCACAGTGATGAGCATAAGCTAGGATGAGGCTTCTGGTAACACACACAGTAGGCTATAATGGTATACATATATATATATATATATATATATATATACATGGATGCACATGCCCTTTTTGAACATAATTACCCTTAGCAATGTCTATTTATCCAGACCTAACTTAAAGTTTCATAATCCAACCTCATTTATCTTAACCTATTTTAAGCTAACATAACCAATTTTATACTAATCTAAACAAACTTATCCTACCTAATCTTTTATGCAATCATCTTATTAAAAAATGCACTTCTGCACACCTTTACCAAGCCACTGAATCAGTTCAAAGGTAGCTTTTTTTTTATTTTTACAATAAGATGGGCCTCTCTAAGAATTAACCAAAAAAAAATCAATTACAAACACTTATACAAACATACAATATCTTCATTGAATTTTCAATTTTATGATGCAACTTCCTCTACAGTTTTACCCACATCTGCATTTCAGTAACTCATCTAACCTTATATTAAAAAAAAAAAAAATCAATGATAGTCAGGTTTGCCAGGCAGCTATTGCTGCCAGCCTTAAATTAAAACAGCTGACACCTACTAATAACCTAACCCAAAACTGGGGTGGTGCAGAGCTTCTAAACAATTACCGGTACCAAAAAAATGTTCATCCCTTGTCTAACTCACACTGCATTAACTGAACATGGTAACTACATCATTCCACTGAAATAAGAAATGTTCTAAGACATTTGTGTATCATGATACAACACCTGCCCAATTCTTTTTCTATACATGCATGTGAAAATATGAGATTTGTCCTCAGATCTAAATTTTGTAGTCAACTTGTTAGTCTGAGGGATTTCAATTCCAACCACACACACAAAACTCTCGTGACCAATCAAATAATATTAAAAATCAGCTGATTTTGTCACCAGCTGACTGGCCATTACAATCCAATAATCAGAATATTTTAGTAAAAACATTTACAAATGGTCACTCACTGTTTAGCATCAATTTGTCAATACATACCGGGTATCACTAACAAGCAAACTAACATTTTTTGATTAACTAAAATAAAGCCACTTTAATGGCAATATAATGCAACACCCTTGTCACCTGTCAAACGCACCTTACACTATATTTTCCTGGAATTTACTTACTTCGTGCAGATTTGTCTTTCATAATAAAGTTTGAACAGGTACATAATACACTATGCAATACGAAAACGATTGATGCAAAAGAAACATTAAAATGGTACACTAAACAGGAAATCGTTGGCAGGGTTACAATGTTCACCACCTTTATCTGCCGAGCCTTCCTGCCGCGTCTACCTTCACAGCACTGGCCTCTACGGTGTAACTAAGCACATATAACCTAATAAAATATGTCATATAAGATTGTGTGTGCGTATGTGTACCCCCTCCTGTATGTACACTGGTAAAATTGAGGGACCTCCCACTCCCAACACTCCACACTGAGCCAAAACACTACCTCACGGCCTCACTCCTCCTGCTGATGCTCCCTCCGACACCTGACCTCCAGTGTTTTCTGATAGTTCAACTCTTCGTTGGTATCATGTTCACAGAGGAGTTCAGTCCTCGAGAGACTAAGCCGAAAATCAGCACGAATTGTATAATGTTTTACTCACTCTCTCTCACAGATAAAATGGCGTCGGCGGACGCATGCGCAATTGACTCACTTCAGACTCTAGGTGGGTTTTAACGAGAATTACAAGTCAAAATATATTTTAATAACAATATTGTATACGAAGAATGTCTTTCATACAGGAAAGCAACTGATCATGTGGTCGCATGTTTCACTTCATTATATCATGCCGTGTTAACTCTGTCATCCACACTGCTTACAAATGTCCACCGTTCTATTTGCTTCATTACAGAAGCCTACATTTCATCCAGTAAGCCAGCACACTGTGTGTGTTCACTTAATGGAGAAATCAGTACCAAGCCAATATCAGTCAAAACACCTTGGGAGCAACATTGATCATTCTTGAATAATCTCCATCAAAATTCAATAAGCTTGACTAATCTTAACTATGACTGAATTTCGTATTGACCTTTGGGCTTCACGAAAACAGGTATCAACACGACAGTCAATATGCAATACTATCCCAAGATTAGGTAAACCAGATAAAATTTTAACGTCGCGAAAACCCGCCCTAAGTACGGTACTACTCATGCACTGTGCAACAAATTGTTTTACCAATATACTTACAAAAACTGAATACCAGGCACAATCAGGTATATAGCAATGAAAAATTAACCAATTACCATAACTCAAGGAAAAACATAAACAAATGGTATACATATAAAAGACAAACCACACCCTTCTTTCAATAGTCGATCCAGACATGCACCACTGTTATATTATAACCTTGGATAAGAGGGGAACATTTGCATGCTTCCATCTGCTTGCAATATAATTGAACTTACATTAAGATAATGCACATATTTTTTGTTGTTTGCTAATGTAATATTCCATGTAAAGCTAATATACGTTTAATGTAGGATAGTTATTGAATTATAGGCTTACAGTACTGAAACCACCTTACACAACATATGTTGATCGTCTTCACTAATCTTCAGGCGACAGAAGAAATTGTAATTATATTACTTTTGCAACCACCTTACGACGATTTTATTATTCTTAGAAGAGCATTCTTAACGTCTTAAACTTTAGATGGGGCACTGAAATGTGACTGAAAGGCCTGAGCGGTGGAGGCTTTAACAATATCACTTTCCAGTTTCTTGCATCATACATCAATCATTTTCGTTCGTTTTGAGTGGTCTTGACACGACTTGGATCTCAGCATCGATGTTCTCCTCATGCCTGATGTATATTGAGCTCCATCTCTGGCACCATCTCCGCTCAAATAAACTGATATGCTATAGGACCTCATCCCAGACCTTCTTCAGTCCACCCTTTGGTGCTGTACCCTCCACTATCACACTGACAGATGTCAACCCATCTTCATCCATTCTTTTCACAAATCCATGCCACTTCATCCTCCCCTTACGTATGTTGCTAATGCAGCCAATCTCAGCCGACCTATCAACTGTTAATTTACAGTTCTGCCATTTGCTCTTGTGTCATTCAAGAAAACCCCACATATCCATTCAATAATTATTCTCATCTCTTTTCTCAAGGTGGTATATTCTAAGTAATATAGCGTCGCAGACTCTTTCTTAAGCGATTTATTTATAACATTACACCTCATCGTTCTCCTGTATGCTTTTTATGTCGTTTTATTATCGATACAGCATCAAGAAAGAGATGTTAGGAAATATCTGTAGGTAACTAGAAATACGGCGCCCATAAACTTACGGACGGACTCCACATGTTCAACCCAGTACGACCGATCACATCCTGCCGATCACGTCCCCTGACACCACAGCACCACTTGCGTTCACAGTCATCATTATCATCATAACCTTTGTTCTCATCTGAGGACGGGTTATAGTATGGATTCAGGAACAGAGAGAGAGAGAGAGACCTCTTAGTCCTGGCTGCACCTCACACCACATTTTTTTTTTTTTATATAAAACAAATTGCTTCCAATAGCTTCCAACACGCAGTACATGGACATACTCATTCCGCCGCCTGTCACCATCCTCTCCAGTGATCAGCACCATTTTCTTTGTTTCTTCTTCTTCTTCTCGTTCACATTCATTATCAGTCCCTAATTGGACTCCATTCCATATCTTCACCTCCTTGCTCTTATTCTCTGCCATCAACAGTCCTCTGCATACAAGAACTCCTACGATAAGCCGGTCCCAGAGTCTGAGCCGGATTAAGAGTTGTGGGGAGGACCCTCGGGCACTGCATCTTGTGGAGGTCCTCTAACATGTCAAGCACCCAAGAAGTGTGGCAAAAAGGCTAGGGATCCTGGGGTATGCTGAAACTACCTTCGTGTTTGGGTCCACGGCTCTGCTTCGACCAGAAATGAATGATATTTTTTATAGATGAATCTGGAGTCTTTTAGGACAGGTTCAGTAAAGAATTTTCTTAAATTTACATACATTCTCCACAGACACCCATTGCATTTTTAAGATATACTTTGCCTTACAGTGCACATACTGGTGTCTGCAGTTCTTTCTGTTATAAGGGCAAGAAATTTCTAAGATCAGTATTCACCCTGCTTTGTGGGGACCTCTTTTGTGTGAGGGCCCCTGGAACATAGTAAAAAAAAAAAAAAAAACATTAATCCGGCTCCGCCCAGAATCACTCGCCGCGTCTCAACCACCATATTGAACAGCAGAGGGCTCAGAACAGATCTCTAACGCACACCAACAATCTGAAAATTCATCATTCAGGTTGGCATTCACTCCCACTTGATGAACATCCTGGGCGCACTCTTGAAAAAAAAAAAAATAGGACCCAGCGGTTTAACCGCTAATTCCTATCTCTAAATTTCACTAGAAACTTGAAAGGGTGGTGATTTGTGTACATAGTAATAGGGGATGAACCTGAACCAACATACACTGAGAAATGTTGCAGAGCAATATGTGTGTAAGGATTTCCCTTTGAACAGTGGAATAATTCTCCTGAGCAATATTAAACTTTTTGCTAAAGTAATAAACAGGTAGTTCAACACCATGATTATTGGCTTGTAACAGGACTGCACCGGCACCAACACCGCTAGTATCAGCAGTTGATATAAAAGATTACTGAAGTTTGGGGCTAGGAGCACAAGCTACTTAGACAGAATCTCCTTACCTTTAGAAAATCCCCCTTCACATTCTTTCTTCCACTCATATTTAACTCCTCTCTTCAGTAGGTCTGTGAGGGGAGCTAAAACAGAATATTCAAGACAAACCACGGATAATAACCTACCATATCCAGGAATCTCCGCAATTCTCTTTTGTTCGTCGTTTACCTGATGTTAACAATGGCCTCAACTCTGGCATTAGGCGAACTAACTTTACCCAGTCCCATTATGTAGCCTATGTACTGAACCTGGGCCCTTACAGAGTTGCATTTCTCTAGGGTGATTACAGTCCCTGAAGCAAGGCATCTAGCAGGGTTACTTGCTCCTCCCATGAGTTGCTGAATATAATCAAATCATTAATGTAAGTGACACATCCCTTGATATCACTAGTATATTTGTTCATTAACCTCTGGAACATGGCTGGAGCATTTCTCATACCGTTTGGAATAACTTTGCATTTGCAAGTATGAGTATCAGCCACAAAACAGGAAATTTCTTGAGCCCTTTCTATAAGTGGGATTTGCCAATATCCCTTCAGTAAATCAATTTTTCATGAAGAACTTTGCACTGCCTATTTTGTTGACGCAGCCATCTACTCTAGGAAGTGGGTAGGTGTCAATCTTAATGAGGGAATAGGCCCTCCGGTAATCTATGCAAAACGATAGGACCCTGTGGGTTTTGAAACTAAGGCGACCGGGGATCTCCACTCGCTTTGGCACGGCTCAGCCAACCTCTGTTGCAACATGTATAGGTCAACTCCTGCTGCAGAATGGACTGCTTTTGCGAACTCACTCTGTACGGGGCTGCTATGCAAGAGAGGGGTCTCCGACACCCACATCGTGCAGTGTTGCATCCGTCAACCCAGGAATGTTCCAGCAAACATCAGGATATTTCCCAAAGAGGGAAGTCAGGTCAGCATGTCGCTCAGTTGTTAAATGAGAGTTTATCAGTTAACTCCGTCCACGCCTCCAGGTTCTCTGTCCAACTGGCAGTCTGGTTCAACGTCAGACGATAGCACTGCTCATCTACCGTCTCAGCTTGACACCACTACACATGCAGCACTAGGGGGTCGCCCGTACTCTTGGTCGTGGTACTCCTTCAGTATGTTCACATTGTACAACCTTTCTACATCCTCTGGTCTAGAGTGAGACTTACGTAATTAACATCACCTACCCTCTCTACTACATAAGGACCTGACAAACTTGCCTGCAGTGGTTGTTCCTGAGCAGGGAATAATACACTACTAGCAATTTGTCTCGTGGTTGAAACACTCTATTCCTAACCTGCTTGCTTTTATCAAACCAACTCATCGTCTTCCTCTGAGAGGAGTTCAAGTTTGCCTTAGTTACTTCTAAACAATTGGCTTGTGTTTCTTTGAAATCTGAGACACAGGTTAACACACTAACGCAACCATCGTCACTGAGCCACTGTTCCTTGAGCAACTTTAATGGACCTCTCACATCATGGCAAAAAAATCAGCTCAAATGGGGAGTAGCCTAAGGACACATTTGGCGTCTCTCTGGTTGCAAACTACAGGAAGGAAAGACCTTTGTCCCAACCCTTTTCATGAAAATACAATATTTCTTAAATATCTGTTTGAGGATCAGATGATATTTCTCCAGTGCTCCCTGACTCTGAGAATCGTATGCTGAGGACGTGGTCTGGGAAATCCCTAAGTCCTTGAAGGTCTGTCTGAATAATTTAGATGTAAAATTGCCACCCTGAGCTGCTTACACCTCTTTGGAAAGACCAAACCTAGTGAAAGAATAATCACCTATTGATTTAGCTGAAACGATTCTCAAGGGGATGGCTTCAGGATACCTGGTGGCCATTTCCAACACAGAATATATTGGTGGCCTGATGAGGCTTTTGGCGGAGGGCCGACAGTATCTACAAGAACTCCAGTGAATGTAGCATCAATGACAGGAAGAGGAACCCCCAAACTACTTCACTCTCAGCTTCACCACTTCTGCTTGTACTCTACTGAATGTTTCTCCAAAACAAAAATTATAGCTTTCGTCTTCTTTTCAAACACTTTTCCTAGTGTTGCCTATTATAATAGTACGACTGTGTCAGTGATTTTTCTACTAAACAGCAAATTACATCCCATTAACTCTCTCTCTCTCTTTCTCTCATTATACACTCCAAAATTCTCATTATATATTGCAGTCTGATCTAACAATTTCAGACCCATAGAGTTACTCCGATCGATAGCACCATCCCTCATTTTACCTACGTTCATCACTCTCCAATCAGCCATTCATGACAGAACGGATAACAACATTTGTCAGATCAGTCATTAATCTCACCCCTACACATCAAGAGGTTTTCAGCATTATAGTACCACATCAAGAAACACCCTCAGCTCAACCCGTTTTTATCTCACCAATTGCCTTTATGAAGCTGCTAACATCAACCGGTGGCTAGGGACAATGTCTTCAGTCCGATAATGAGTTTTTACCTACAGCGTACGATGCAAAGTAACTGACAGCAACGCGGCCTTATCGTGTTTCTGTTATGCTGTTGTTGTTGGGGGAAATTTTGAAATGAACATTTACTGCAGTTAAGACACCATTCCTATGGCGCCCAATTTCATAGGACATACTTCCAAGGTCCACCCTCATTCCTTTCCCTAATTCCAGTTTCTTCCATCTTTTTGGTCCCCCACGCACGTTTCTTTACCCCCTGGTACTCTCATGCTTGGGAAGCATTTTGAATTAAACATTGGCTGCACTGAAACCACTGATTACACAACACCCATTTCACAGGGCAGGCTATCCTTTCCCTATATTCCATCTCCCACCTACACCGCAGCCCATCCCATTCATTCCTTTGTCCACTACCCACACTTCTTTAACCTCTCATTCCCCAAAGACGACGGATTTCACGGCTCTGTGTCACGGGGTCGACGAACGAGCTTGTTATATTTGCTACCTCCAGTCGATTTTATTCAGTCTGAGAGCGACGCTAGTGAAATAATGGAGGCTAGACCTGCCGTAACTCCGCTTCCAAGAGTCCCTGCTAAGCTGAATAAAATCATCTGTGCGGTAAGTAGAGTTCTTTCGTTTTAACTTGGCGGAGATTTTCGTCCTTTTGCAGCCTATTCCCTGCAGATCAATGGTAGAATAAGACAATACCACGGCTCTGCAGTCTCTCCATTACACTTCTTCGAGACTAGCATCATATTCTAGTGTTAATCTATCGCCACAACTCAGCACTCAAGATAGAGAGATGGCAGTTTTACGTTAAGTTAAAGTGAACTGAGTAGAGCAAGAATAATGTGGGCAAATAGGGCTGAGGAGGTTAGACTGGATAAACTATCCCTAAACTATCTCTAATCCAATCAAATCCTCAAATTCCACATTCCTTCGGACATGTGTAGTATTATCTATATGCATCATTGATAACATTACTATCATCCTATCTCCAGCATCCGCTACATATTGTTCGTCAAGACTATCATTATCTTCGTCTATTATCTGCTTGGTTGTTCTTAATACTGTTTCCCTGTCATCTTCATTATTTAGCTTCTTAACCCTCTCCATCACAATGACGACTTTTGTGTTCTTGCTACCAAAAGATACTTATATATAGCTTGGGAGGGATCTTTTGTGGTAAAGAGGTTAAGCTTGGATATATCTAACCCTCCCAGTTCGAAAAGTATCCCCGAAGCTCAATAAAATTGTCTGCAGGTCACACGAAAAACAAAAGAATGAAAGAAAAAAGAAGCGGCGTGAAGTGATTAAAAAGGGTTCTTCGACAGCCACTTAACACACTGAGCCATTTTATGTCCAACTTTGGGCAGCAAGAATATTACTTCATTCTCTTGTGTATGCAGTTGGTTAACTCTGGAACTGTGTATTTCCCACTCCCTATGAGTTCCAGTCTTTTAAATGCAATATGTCCTGGCATCGTTCTTTTTGTTAAACTTTCTGTGGAAGGGACAGTTTTTGCAGGCTTAGTGCATAAATAAGTAAAGATTTACATTTTACTGCAATGCACTCCACATCACTTTTCTATAATTTCCTGAAGGTCATAAACATATATATTTTTCTCTTATCACTGTATCAAGCTCCTCATTCCACCACTAAGATAGCATATACCTTATCGGGACCTATATCACGCTACAAGTAAATTCAGTGGCTTTCAAGAAGTCTTGCTTTAGACCATCATATTGCTTCCTACTATCATCAGCTGAGGTGCGACGGACCCTACTGTACAATAAGTGGCTTTGGAGAATTAGCGATTCCTTCTGCACATCACACTTCAGTATCTTCTTATATGTTGCTGATGCAAATTATGTCGACAATGAAATGATGCAAATATCATAGTAGACGATGTTAACGCGTAGTATGCAAAATAAATCGCGGAGGAAAAAGTGCTACGAAGTCTTTTATGTCTCCTTGGGGGAGGCAATTCAGGGAAATCCAGTTGATGACGATGAAATTAAGTGCAGAAAGGAATTAAAAGGAAACCTTTTAAAAGTGAACCGAGTAACTACATGAAGGATAAGCATTTGCCGTTATTCCAAAGGAAGCAGTTTTATAATCAGTGCCTCCTCCTTTTCCAGGTTATGGGGATGGGACACTGAATCCAACAAAAAGCTAATCATGTAAATTAGGAGTTCCTAGAGAGGAATGGAGTAACTGATGGATACATGGAGAGATAAACAGAGGTTCATTTGAGAATAGGCGAAAGCAGAGGATGGGCCAATAACCGCTACAGTCAAAAAGCATAAATGGATGTGGGCAGGTCACTTTCTTCTTAAACAAGATGACAGATAACAAATGGACAACCAGAGTATGTGAGTTACAATTCAGAAATGGAGTGAGCGCAAGAGACAGACTGAGACTTTAGGGAGATGAGATTTGGAGATTTGTTGGGTATGGATGGAACAGGCTAGGTGCCAATGTGAAAGAGATAGGAGAGTCCTTTGTCTTGTGGACTGACAAACTGCTACTGATGGCATTTGATAATTAAACCAATTAAGTCAGTCTGTAAACTGGTAGGGTGAGTTGAAACTGGAACGTTTTTTTGTCTGGTCTGTTCTTGAGATGAGAATAGATCTCTCTTGTCCGGACAATGGTGAAATGAACAGAAATTGCTTTTAGTATTAATAAGCTACATACCGTACTTATCTCTCCAAAGGAAAGGAAATCCTGATCGAGACACTACAATACAATATCTTGTGTATTGTTTATGGTAAGGTGTGGAATGTGACTGTGTTCTGCTGTCCAGTTTGTGAGAAGGGTCACTGTAGATTTGGCTGGGGTAATTTTGAGCCTGATTGTGGCAAACCATTTGTGCAGTGTGTTGAGGTAATGTTGGAGGATATGCGCGGCTGTGTTTGCGTTTTGGTGTGTAAGTGTTATGTCGTCTGCATAGGAAGCTATGTGTATCTGTGGTGTGTGGAGTGTGGGTATGTCGTGCATGTATAGGTTAAAGAGTGTAGGGGACAGAACAGATCCTTGGGGGACGCCATTTGTGAAGTTTCTGATGTTCGAAGACTGACCGGCAAATGTTACTTGTGTACATCTGGCTGCTAAGTAGTTTGCCAGCCATCTTTTTGTGTTATTGTGCATGTTTGTGTTGAATATTTTGTTTGTGAGGTTGTGACGAGGGATGGCATCAAAAGCTTTGCTAATGTCTAGTGTGACTAGGAGTGTTCTGTGTGGTGGCCTAGCTGAATTTATGCCATCAAAAACTCTCTGTGTAAGGTCTGTAAGAAGAGTGTTTGTGGAGTGTAGTGGCCTAAACCCATGTTGTGATGGGGCTAGGGGGGTGTGAGGTGTAACTAGTTGTAGTACCAGTCGTTCGTTCAGGGACTCTGGAGGGGGTGCAGAGGAGTGTGATGGGGCGGTGTGAAGGTAACGTGGGGTTTTTGTTGGGTTTGGGGATAGTGATGATAATGCCATGTTTCCAGATGTTGGGTATTATGTTGTGTGAGTAGCTATAGTTTGATATGTTGGTGAGTGCTTGTATGCTTTGTGGTCCAAGATGTTTAATGTGTATGTTGCTTATGTTGTCTGGTCCACAGGCAGATGAGTGCTTAATGTTGCTAATGGTGTGCTTCGTCTGGTTGTAAGTGAAAGGTGCGAAGTATGGGTCTGTGGGGATCTGTTTCTTACGTCGGTCGTCGTGATGGGGGTTTAGATGGCTGACATGTGAAAAGTGATTGATGAAAGTGTTTGCTTGTTGTTTGTTTGAAGGTATGGTGTCTGTTGTGATGGCAGCGTGTGATTGTGTAGTGTTGGAGAGTATGATGCTGTTTAGTGTTTTGTAGAGTTTGCTGGTGTTTGTTTTGTGGTCAAGTGTTTGGAGATAATTATTCCAATTTAGTGTTTGCTGTTCTGATATTTTATTGTTTATTTGAGTGTTGAGTTCGTGTATTCGTTGAACGGTGTTGTGTATGGGGTGCTGGGGAGTGTCGTAGTGTGTCCCGTTGACTGATGAGGCCTTGAATTTCCGGTGTGAAGTTGGGGTTGTGTTTTTTTCTGTTGCCTCTAGGGATGTGTCTTTTGTCTGCGTTTTGTATAATAGTATTGAAAGTGTGCACAGTGGTGTTGATGTTTATGATGGATGTACTGTTTAATGTTTCAAAGTGTAGTTCTGTTCCATTTGTGAAGGGCTCCCAGTTGGCTCTCTTATAATTAGCGTATGTGTGTCTGTGGCCAGCTGGGGTGATTCTGGTTTTGGTAGTTGATGTTGACTGGGAGGTGGTCAGAGCCAAGGGTTTTGACCACTCTGCAGGATGTTGTGCGGCGAGGTTTGGGGGGCAGAAGGTGATGTCTGGGGGTGATGGGAGGAAGAGGGCTTGGTGTGGAATATGGGTATGTTGATGGAGATTTAGTATGAAAACTTGCCTAGCCTCGGGCTCCTACGCTTTTCTGTGGGGCGACATAGGATTGGATGATGGATGGATGGATGAGAAGATTGTTTGGGATTGTAGTACCAGCCCTCTGTCTTTGTCAGGGTTGTTGACGTGCCAGGCCGACGCCTTGGCGTTGAAATCACCACCCAGGATGATGTTGGGTATGTTAGTGATGTGTTGTATTTGTGGAGTGGTACTGGGGGGGACGATTAGGGGAGGATGTATGTGTTGGCGATTGTCGTGTGATTTGTTACCAGTGCGTATTTTAACTGATTGTATTTCTGTTGCGGTGACATCTGGGGGGAGAAGAGACTTTGTGTGTGCACTGATATCTGAAAAGTTGGATTTGTGTACCAGGATGAGGAGTCCACCGCCACCGCCGTCGGCCTGGTCTTGTCTGATGGTGGTGAAATTTTATGTAGGTGTTTTTTGTATTGTGTAGTTTTGCTTCTTGTAAGATGATAATGTGTATGTTTTGTTGTTTGATGAATTATGTGAGTTCTTTTTTTTTTTTTTGGGAGTTTATGCCATCTATGTTTAACTGAAGGATGTTTATGTTGTGTGTGCGATGTATGTTGGGTGATGCAGCACGGGGGGGGAGGTGGGGGTATGGATGGAGGGGAAGGGGTAGGAGGTTGTGATGGAGGTAAGGGATGGGGTGGATTAGGTTGGGGTGGAATGGGAGGGGTTGGGAGATTGGATGGTGTGAGAAGGATCGGTGGGTTAGGCTGAGGAGGTGTGCAGGAAGTAGAAGTAGGGTTAGTGGGGGGGTTAATGGGTGGGGGAAAGGAGCACAAGGAGCAGGTCCAGGTGTTTGTGTAATGTTTTCTGGATGCAAGTGTTGTGCAGGTGCAATGGGCCCAGTTCTTGCAAGGATTGCACTGAACTGAACCCTTTGTCTGTCGGCTCAAAGTGATAGGTTTTGAGCATGGTGGACATATGTAGGCTATTTGTTGGTGGGTCCTGGATTGCTCTGTGTCCCTGGCTAGAAGTCGTCGAGAAATGACCACCAGGGAGTCATTTCTCGGTGTAGAAAAAACGATGCTGTTGTGTGTGTTGTGTTGAGAGATGTGGTACTTGCCAGGGAGACTGAAGCCACTCCCAGGTTCTCGGGCTCCGTGAAGGCCAGGGGGGGTTTGCGGTTTGTGGTGGTTTGGCCCCCATGCTGTCCTCCTCTTCTCTTACATAACCTGAGCAGTTATGTAAGAGGATATTCTTAGGCTTAAATGTACAGAATTGACAATGATTTGATGGATGTGTAGTGCATCCTTGAATGCAAAGCCTGGGAGGGCTAGGTTTATAAAGGAAGAGTTGAGAGGAAGGATGGGACTGGAGTGTAATGGTGTTGTGATAAGGAAGGGTAGATTGAGATGGTTTGGGCATGTGGATAGGATGGGGGATAACAAATGGGTGCAGAAAGTGAGAAGTGTGAACACTGGGGGGTAGAGATGCGAAAGGCATACCAAGAAAGACTTGGGATGAGGTCATAGAGTGTGACCTCAGGGATATGGGACTGAATAGGGAGGCTGCCAGAGATTGAGCAGCATGGACAGCTGTCATTAGGTGACCAAGGATGACGCAGGCAAGCATATTGGAGCCTTTATAAATGTGAATGAAAATGACGGGATAGCACGGTGAATCGACAGACGACAGCAGGTCAGTCATGGCTATATGTGTCTTCATTAAGGCAGCAGTGATGCACAAGATGTGGCCAAGATGGTCATGTAAATGTCACCACATGGTATTTTTTTTAACTACTTTCTTAGTTTTGACACAGTTAATAGATGCCTCGCTGAATTTTGGCACAGTGTATGGACACTGAATAGGTGAAATGTATGCAAGCGGGGTCCATGTAAGAGGGCTTAATGTAGCTTATTACAATTCAGGTTCCCTAGGTCTGATCTAGTCTGGGTCTGGAAACTAGTGAATGTTATGGGCCACTGATCCTTTGGCTGTGCTGTCACAGAGCCCCCTCTCCCCAAGAAAAATAAAATAATAATGATAATAATTAAATAGAAGATTGTAAGCTGCTCAGTGCTGTCAAGAGTTTTTTGATGGTAGTGAAGTGGGCAGCTAAGTGAATGGTTAACGATCGGTGTGGGCGTGCGACAAGGTTGTGTGATGTCCCCATGGTTGTTCAATATACAATATATATGGATGGGGTGATGAGAGAAGTAAAAACACGAGTAATGGAGAGCAGGATGGCATTGGTATATGAATGATGGAATATCTCAAATTTGTTGTATGCTGATGCTGCAGTATTACAGTAATGTACTTGCAAATACCGGACAAGAACTTTGTAGACTAGTGCAGAGTTTTGCTGATGTCTGCGAGCGTTGTGGCTTGAAAGCAAATGTAGAAAAGAGTAAAGTGATTATTACTGAGAGGGAGGGTGACTCCCAGTGTGACGTTACGGTGAATGGAGAGAGACTGGAATTGGTGAGAGAGTTCAAACACCTTTGTATGGTGATAGAAAGGAGAAGAAATTGTGCAATAGAAGTGGAAAGTACAGAGACACAAAGAAGGAAAGTAGCTGGTGCTATCAAGGCCTTGATAAAATACAGGTGTTTTACTAGCAGTGTTGCAGCTGCACAAGGCTTACATGAAGGAGTGTTAATGCCAACTTTAACATATGGATGTGAGACTATGGTGTGGCATGAAAATGAAAAGTCAAGAGTGTTAGCAGTGGAGATGGGACTGCTAAGGAATGTATGTGGAGTTCAGAGAGTGGATAGGATAAGAAATAATGTATGTGGAGTGAGGAAGTCTGTGGACACCAGAGGCGAAGAGAGTGTACTAAGATGGTATGGTCATGTGGGGAGAATGGATAACGAGAGTGGTGAAAAAGGTATATCTGAGTGAATTTGAAGGAGGAAGGAGGCAAGGTAGGCCAAGGAGAAGGTGGAGGGATATGGTGGATGAGTGTGTGAGGGAAGAGGTTTGGAAGTCGGTGAGGCTAGGGAACTGACAAGAGATTGAACTGGGTGGATGAATATTGTGAGAAGCAGCGCATGATCAGGGATTTGGCAACCCATTTAATGCGACAGTATCCAGATTGACTGTATTGGATATGTTTATGTGAGCCTACAGAATGTGGTGAATGTTTTTGGTGTATCAGATAGAGCCAGAATTCCGGGGGCCTGATTGGTGAGCAAATGGAAGCATGGCCCATTGGATTGGGCAAATTTGGGCTGTCTGGACACTGCCACTCCTCACCCTGCCCTCGGGTGGGAAAGGAGGTCCGGATGATGATGATGATAATTAAATACTATAAAATAATAATCGCTGTTGTTAAGCCTTAACTGACATATGTGACTTGAATGTGAAAAGAAAATCAATTATGATTATTTTATTTGATCTAGTTTCTGCACTATTATATACTGTAGTTACTGCTTATCAGTAAGCTCCTGATTTGCTTTCCAGGTACCCCTTAGACCCATACCCCTGTGGTTTGGTATAGTGCCACTAACCCCCCCCCCCACATGCCCTGCATCTAGTAGAATAGCCAGACGCATGGACAGACAATTTTGGGGACAGGGGCTACGGCTTAAATAAAAGGTCACCACACACCCTGCTAGTTACCACTCAAACTTCATGACAACACCGTCTAAAAGTAATTGTAACTGGCAGGGAAAGGGGCATGGGCTCTAGCCCCTTTGAGTCATACTTCTGCAAGCCCTGACAGTAGCTATATGTTGGCTGACAATGGCATTACTATTGCAGATCCCCAAGGGCATGGTTTGAACCAACAAATGTTAACCCTTTTCTGGTGAGGGGAAGTGCTGTCCCAGAGAGGGATCTTCCATTTTAAAGGTAAAGATTGTACAGCAGCTGTGTTACTACTTGGCATGCAATGGCCAAGGAGCCATCTTCTGTTTTCACAAAAGATGAAATCTGGTACTCAAGAGGAGATATCCTGGTGAGGGAGTGATTCTGCCATCAGTGGTATGTGTGGTCTTATTTTTTGCACAACCCATTATTCTGGACCAAAGGATAATGATAAAAAAAGAAATATAATTATATGCTGTATGTTGTACTTTGCTTGGGATAAAAAAGTAGCCTATTCAGTTATGATAATGTACAAGTGAAATACACACATAACATTGTCAGTCTCTTGCATGATACAAATGCCACGCGTGTTTCACTAATATCGTGAAAAAAAGCCTCCTTCCAATCATTATAAAAAACACAAAACACTTGAGCCAAACCAATCATAGATTTCCTCACAACCTATACATACAGAAACTATTCCACCGTTTGCCAACCAGTCAATAATTATTACTGTACTATTGCCTTGGATATTTGTAAGGACTATGGATTAGAAGATGGCCATAACAAAAAAAACGCAGGATGTACTGTCTTACGCATATTAAATCTCAACTCATACCCACTCACTCATACTTACAAAACAGTATCCTGCCTAACATTACAGCAGGATTATGTACATGTTTTTTTTTTTTCCTACAGCATCTGTAAAACTTAGTGCACAGTCATACCTGTAGAAGTAGTAATATTAGTTGATTAACCCTAGTCTGTCTGGACAAACAGACTCATCAATCGCAGGAAAGCACTTTCCTCCGCAAGGCCATTCTGTGCAGTGAACCAATGTTCCATGTGACGAGGTGAAAGGAAGAGTCTGGCAATTTTGTTCCTGGATAGACACTGCGTTTGTGTTTCTTCACCCAGTTAACAGGGGCACCATAGTAGGTTCCACAACACCCAGCATGGTAAAATAGTTTCCTGGGTTAAAGGAAACCATTAAACATGTCACACAGTGAAGAGTCACCTTAGGAAGAAGAAAGCAGCACTGCATCAAGTGAGTACAGTACTTAGTACAAAGTAATAATCCTTCATGAAGTATGATATGGTTGTTCAAACTTCACGCTGCTGTAGCTGTTACATAAAAAAATTGATGTTAATGTTTAATGTTTTGTGCATTTTAAAGGCATAAATATTCTTACACTACTACATGATTATATGAACTTATACAAGCTAACACATCTTCATGAAGTACTCAGAACCATATACTGTTCATACAGCTGTCCTCCTCTAAACAGTGTACAGCAGCAGTGTTACTACTTGGCATGCAATGACCAAGATGTCATCTTCTATTTTCACATGACAAATTAAGAATGTATAAATGCCTTAGGAAAGTATTACTTTCAACATGAGCATGGGAAAACAACAGCACACTACATAACATCCACAAGGCCATAATAATATGATGTCTTTCCACATGCCCAATCCTTGAGCTGGTCCTGGGTAAGTATGGTTGTAATACACACTACCTCTCACATTCCCTCCACTTTCCCCAGTAGTTTCTTCACTACTTTCCTCTAGGTAATCCTCCTAAATTCAGTTCTAGTTCCCTTCCCTGCTTCTCTATTACTCTTCCACCTTTTTTAAAAAACAGGGTGTTGGTAGGAAGAGATGTCTGGCCAAGAAGGTGCAATAGGCAAACAGAAAACAACTCTCATCACCTACTTCTTCCTGCACTACAACCCACCTTTCCTCATACACCCATCCACACTATCTATCTACATATACATTTAACTGTTCATCAGTCTATCTACCTAACAATCTATCAATCCTTATCAGGCTATCTACCTAACAATCTATCAATCCGCCTATTTGGTTTTCCTCTTCGCAGTCACCAATCACCTTAGTTACATCTGCCATGTTCACACCATATCAGTATATTCTTCTTACTTCCTTCAGTCTGATGACTCATTTTTCCACTGTATTCTTTCTATTTACAGATGATTTTATTTAACTTAAGACAGACCTCCAACAGTGGAGGTGTTAATTAAACTCCCTAACGCAACAATGTAGGGTACTGGTAAATACTATCATTGCATTTCGCAAATACTTAATTTATCATTTCCCACACTGTAGCAGCCGTGGCTCAATGGGTTAGAGTGCTCTGCTCTCGCCAAAGGGTCAGAGGTTTGAGTCCACCCAAGGATCATTGGTAGACATCAGGAAGGGCATCCCGTCATAAAGTACTACATGCTCCAAACCTAAGTCCTCTACCCAGAGGCAATGCATGTGCATTAGCCCTTAGGGGAAAACGTGGCATAAAACTCTTTTTTTTTTTTTTTAATCATTTTCCACATTCATTCAAAATCTCTTGCATACACACAGATTCCCAAATTCAGCAATCAGTTTCTACAACCTTCCATCCTTATCCATACACAGCAGAACATTATACTTCAAGAAGAGAGGACAGCAGTCAAACTGATATGCTGAAGTGATTGTGTGCCTAACTCTGAACTTTAGCGAACTAGAATAACATATTTTTCCAACCAAGACAATTCTGTGATGATACCTTATCATCTACTAAAAAAAAAAAAAATAAAAAATAAAATAAAATAAAATAAAATCAGGATTTCAAAACTACCAACTTGGCATTCATAATCACTGCATCAACACTTTATTTCTTTTGTTCTAAATGAAGATATGGAGGTTAAAAACCAGTAAGAGATATCCCCATTACTAATTTGACCTTTTGACCAGCTGAATACTCCTTTCCATTTACTCCTTAGGCTATGATAATATATACTGTATTAGCAAAGCAGAATAAAACTAAGTATCAGATCAGAATAATGATAACTTCCATATAAAATAAATTTACTCTATCACCAACCACTAAAAATGTAACCAGTACGCCTACTGACAAGATAATGGTACCAGCACTATGGTTTACGATGCACAACTTGAGTGCAACTGTATTTCAATATTACAGCGCTTTATAACAATCTATCTATCTATTGCCTGATGCCTTAATCCTGTAAGTGATGGCCACAAACAAATCGCCTCCACATCGCCCTGTCCCCCCCTCCACTTCACTCACATACACTCTCCTCGTACTCACATACATTCTCCTCGTCAATCTCTCGCTCTTCATCCTCTCCACATAGCCAAACCACCTCAATGTATTTCTCCTAATGCTTTCTATCACATCCACATCCACACCACAACTCTCCTTCACTTCCTCATTTGTCAGTCTGTCTCTCCAAGTAACTCCACATGCTCCACTCAAATAATTCATTTCCACTGCTCTCACTCTTGACTTGAGCCCTTCCAACAAGGTCCAAGCTTCACTTCCATAAGTTAGAGTTGGTATCACAATACTATCATGCAGTAACTTTTTTACTTCCATGCTCACTTCCATATTTCGTATCACTGCTTTCAGAGAACCAGCAACCTTTCTTCACTGCTGTACTCTTTCAAGCACTTCATTCTCCAAACTTTCATCCTTACTCATCACACTACCCAACTACTTAAATGCATTCACATTTTCCATTTCCTTTCCAACCTCACTGTACATTCAGTGACTTCATTTCTCTCGAAGTCTATACCTTTACTCTTCCTAAATTCACCTTTAGATTCCATTTCTTAGACACTCACCCAAACTCATTAACCAAGCCTTGCACTCCCCCTTCATCTTCACTTAACAACACAGTATCATATGCAACAACAGTACTTTGTAACAAGACAATGCTAAAGAAGCTGTTGTCTCTACTGTTTCTGTGGTCCCAACTGCATAGTGTTGTCAACATGGGCAATCTCTGTCTCAACATCAAACACTTTTCTCAAACTCATAACACATGACAAGATGCCTCTTGTATGGCAGTGCTATATAACAATTTGATATGCTGGTAATAAGTGCATGTAATAATTACACTGTTAGCACCTATACTTCCATGGTCTATATTTATAAATTAAAGTAAAACCTCAGTCCCCATGCTGTATTATATTGTATCATTTATAAAGGCTCGAACATGTTTTCATGTGTTGACCTTGGTCACCTAATGGTGGCTGTCCATGCTGCATGATCTCTGGCAGCCTCTCTATTCTGTCTCTTATCCCTGAGGTCATATTCTATGACCTCATCCCAGGTATTTTTCGGCCTGCCTCATACAGATGGAATAGTTATACTACTGCAGAAGGCTGAGTCTGGTATTTTCTGATGGTTATGACTTGAAGTGCTGTCCCCAGAGGCTCTTTAATGCCATCAACAATTGAACAGTAATATCACTGTAAATTATTAATAATGACATGCACATAACTGTACAAAAAAATATGTCAGAATGGTGCTATACTTCCTCCTTCCTTTCAACACATGAACAGTAATATCACTGTAAATGATTAACGATGCCCTGCACATAACTGTACAAAGATATTTCAATCAGAATAATGCTATATTTCCTCCTTTGGTACATACAGTATGTCTGAAATCTCAATGCACTTCAAATGTGTTCAATATGCGAAAACCATGTACTGTATTTGTTATGACAAAGATGAAGACATCTTAAAACATACACCCATTTGTAAATTCAACAATGTGGAAAATCAACAGTTAAAACAAATGCATATTTTTTGTTCCTTATTGTAATGTACATAATGTGAACAATTACTTGGGTGAAAGAATCATCCAAGGTATTGGAATGATTTTAAATGTGGCTGCAGATTTGGAATTTTGTACTACAGGTAGTGTATGTGCAAGTGATGGCATAATAAAAGTTAAAGAGTACTCAAATGACTCAGTAATATCTACAAATGATGAACACATACTTTGTACCACAACATATCATTATGAAGACAAAGATAAGTTGTGACAGAACTCAGCCAACTGTACTTTCAAAAGCAAATACCAGTAACTATCCAGCAGATGATGTCAGGGTCAGAACAGCTCTATTCATTCTAAAGCAAATGAACTCACAAGATGATGAGAGTAAGGATGAGGTCACAGTGAGATGACGGGGACTATAGTTGAAAGTAATCACGACACTGACGATGGCTTTGTCTGCAGGGGGGTACACTGATTATTGCTTTTGTCTGTACATGTGCATTAACATTAACTCCAGAGGAGGGAACAATCAATATTAGCTACTGTAGTAGAAAGATACCTGTATATCACAGTAAAGTACACTACTGTACTGTATATAATGCATCATCCTTCATAAATGCCAGTACAGTAATTACTTCTTTGAATTTTATGGGAACCATAAATAAAAAGCAATATCCACATTCCTTAAACATATAAGCTCAAAGATAAAGGAAACTGAGGCACTAATAAGGCTATTTTACAACCCCAGCCGCCACACGCAGAGCTGTCTTTTGTCGTAAGGGCCATGTTCATACTGGAAAAAAGTAAACAATATTTTCACTACTTATCATGAAACCTGTGATAAAATTAAGACTGATATTTACTTATCACTCCACATTACCTTATATCTAATATTTAGTATAACAAAGAGAAAAGGTGTTTCTCTAAGATAAAGGTGCACATATATTGCTTCCTTTCCTGAAGGATAGTTAAGGTGTACACCTAACTTACTAACTAAAGGCTCTCTGCGTTGGATCACTAAGGTGTGATATGAGGAGGATAAGTCATTATAATTACCATCATTACTTGACCTTTTTTATCATCCAAAGATGGGGTAAAGCAGGATCCAAAAATGAGGAAAGTATTAATTATATCACTCTGCAATTGTTACAGTACTTATAAATCTGAACATCATTATCTTAGCTCTGCTTTCCTTTTCAAACCTCTTAACTCTCTCAACCAGAGAGGTGTTTTTTGTTTTTTTCCTGCTGTTCTCTAAAAACTTTATTCGACTTAGTAAGGATCTGCAGAAGTGAAGGAGTTCATTAATGCAAAAATAAACTAAGATATATGTTACATGATTCAAGGGGTTAAGCAACATGAAGTGGAGGAGAGAAGGGGAAGCTCCAGGTACAATAACCTTCATCTGTTGTTGTTGTTATTGCTGTGACCCTATGCTCATCTAGATGTGAACCCTATGAACAGCATAAAGCCAGCCACTTCAGCCATCCATCATCTAATCCAATGTTGTCCCATGAGGAGCGTAGGAACCAGTGGTGGATCCAGGATTTAGGAAAGGGGGGGGGGTGTAAGGGGCGCTGAGCACTGAAGGCGCGAGGCAATAAGCTAAGGAGTCTGGGGTGAGCGGTAGCTCCCCCAGCGGGGTCTGGGGCAGAACCCCAGCCGCAAAATGCTTTTTCACATTTCATAAGCATTTTGAAAGCATTTGGGGGCAAGTTGTGGTATTTTTATAGTGGTTAATATTTAAAACCTGTAACCAATAATTCGTGTTACATGGAAACAAGTTACAGATCTCTACCGACTGATTGAAATTGGAATGTATTACAGATTTAAACAATTCTCTACCAATTTATCTAAATCTATTCCTTAAAATACTAATGATAAAATAATAATGACAATACTACTATTACTACTACTACTACTAATAATAATAATAATTATTATTACAGTATCATTATTACTATTATTATTATTATACAGTATTACTGTACAATACAGTATTATTATTATTATTTTTATTGTTTTTATTATTATTATTATTATTATAGCTTTTTATTTTTGCTGACATTGATATTTGATAATAATCAGCTCTTAGGGGTGCCATTTATAGCTGAAGGAGGGGGGTGGCCCCCCCCACCCTGGATCCGCCACTGGTAGGAACCCGGGGCTAGTCAAGTTGGTCCTGATATTTAAGATTAGAGTGACCAGCCTCACTCATCCCTGAGTGGCATTACGTGAGCAATAAACCCCAACCACCCCTTGGATGTAAACCTACACAGGCAAAATCCGACTGGAGCATCTTAATTGCCCACTAAACCACCAGGTGCCATTATTTGGTTATATGGTTACCACCCAACATAGCGAATGGTTTCCTGGTGGGAACCATTTGGCTTGTCACTTAGTGTAGAATTACCCATAGGCAGAAGGAAGAGGAAAGAATGAAGGAAAGAAAGACAGAAGAGGGAGTGTAAAGTCACCCGTAGGCAGAAGAAAGAGGAAAGAGTGAAGAAAAGAAAGACAGAAGAGGAAGGATGGAAGAGGGGAAAGGGCAGACACCCAAAGCAACACTACACTGAGTGGATGATGAGTGCCCTCACCTACCACTAAAATTAGTGTGACACATGGGAAAAAAATTCAACATTTTTAATAAATTTCCAAAGTACTGTACACAGTAAAACTACAAATCAGTTTCTCCTACCTTTCACCTGAATTTCGCTTGGACTCTTTCTGCTTATCTGTGATTGCTGACTTGAGATGCTGACACTCTCACTGACAGAAGCTTTATCCAGCACAGTCTTCTGTGAGAAAAGAGCATAATTAATTGATAAACCTGGAAATTTACAAAACATAATGCACTTCACAGAATAAAAAGTTCTTGTAAAAAATTAGAGAAGTGTTCCAAAATATCAGCTTTTTCCAAGTAACTGGGAACTGTAATTTTGAAGAAACTGGCATATCAGCTCTATAGGTAACTACAGAACTTTGATGGCTAATTTTTCTGGATTTTACTTCTGGATTTCTTTGCAAAACAGAGTGTCAAAAATTGACTTATAAGGATGCAGTGTGAAGCACATTAAAAAAAGCTCAATTCATCTAGTAGGAGACTTTTACAAAGTATATTCAGACACCTGTGGGCAGAACATGTAATTTGGAACCACTTTTTTGTAATATTCTTGGTCGTCTACAAGTCAGGACACCCCAAATGGTGTGATGGCCTTAAATGGATTCAGACTCCTATGGGGTGACTGGAGGTTTCTGATCATGTAATACTTCTAACAGGTAATGACTATTCATTTCTCTTTAAAAGTGTTGGACTAAGGTAGCCTAGTCATGGGCCATTAAACTTCAATGGGGGTAAAATGTGATTGGCTGTAACTGTGTTTGGGTGATTATCATTTATATTAACATTAGCTGTACCTGTCTTCCAACTGTTTCTCTAAAAAATTAAATGATAATTATAGTTTTGCTATAAATCTGTAAATATACACTGTTGATGGAAGATGGGGGCACCCATTATCCGCTAACCTGATGTAGTAATGCCAACTTCTTCCTTCATGTCTATCATTCTTTTTCAGTGTCTGTCCTTCTCTCTTCCTATTTCTACCATCCTTTCTGTCACTATTTATTATTCTGCTTTCCATTTCAGGTGACCCTACACAGAGTCAAAAGTCAAATGGTTCCTGTAATCCAGGAAATCATTTACCAGTAATATGCTGGGTGGTAACCAAATACCATCCATCCATCCATCAGCCAATCCTACATTGCCCCATGAGGAGCATAGCAACCTGGGGCTAGGCAAGTTGGTCCTGGCATTTAAGATGAGAGTGACCAGCCTCACTCATCCCTAAGTGGCATAACATGAGCAATAAACCCCAACCACCCCTTGGATATAAACCTTCACCAGCTCAATCCAACTGGAGTGCCATAATTACCCACTAAATTACCAGGAACCATAATTTGGTTACATGGTTACTACCCAGCATAGTAAATGGTTTCCTGGTGTACAGGAAACCATTTGGCTTGTCACTCAGTGTAGAGCCACCCATAGCCAAATTCACTAGTCAAATAATGAGGAGCTGAGGAGCCTATTTCGGTGCCCCTGTTAACTGGGTGGAGAGATACAAATGTGGCATCCGCCCAGGTTTCAAATCTCCACGCTAATCCCCGCAACTTGTTGTGGCAAGGTGAAGGTGCCGTCAGCCACATGGGAACACTGACTCACAACATGGGATGGCCCTGCAGGGACAGATACTTGCCTGTGGTTGATGGGTCTGCTCAATCAGACAGACTGGGGTTGCACAACAACAACAACAAAAACAATATAAACACTGTACGTAATCTGAAGTCCCCTAAGAACTTCAGAAGTACAGGTACATAAACTAAATAATGATTTAAACTGTAATTACTCACATACACTGAGTAGATGCTAATACTGTAATCATATAAAACAGAAGCAATGCTATTAGCTATCTATCTATCATCAGAAACATTAATCCCGTAGGCAGTGGCCACAAATGAATAACTTCCATGCCATACGGTCCTCTGCCAACAGGCTGTCCTTTCTCCAGTCGCACATCCCTCCAGATCATCCTTCTCCCTCCTGTCCTTCACCTTATTCACATGCATTGCACTCTCCTAGTCAGTCTCTCCACACAGTCAAACCATCTCAGTGCTGCTCCTAACAGTTCCTAGCATATCCACATCAACATCACATTGCTACTTATCCAGTACAAATATTTGCAAGTGCTTAAAAGTCAATTAATGCCATATGGCACTGTATTTTATACCTCACTGCTGGATGATAATATGCAATATATCACAACAAGTGACCAAGTGACATACCTCTGCCATTTCCATTTCTGTCATTAGTTTATCAAGTTTGTCCACAAGTTCTTTGGCATCATCCATACTAAAGACCAGAGGTGATTTAAATTTGAGAACATTTCTGTATGGGCCATCTGCACTAAGCAACACATACTGTTCCTTCAATCTGCAATGAGAAAAATATACATAGGAGCACAAGAAAGAATTAACCTCTGAATCTGGAGACATATTTTCTGATTTGTTTTTGCTATCTTCAAACAATCTGATTCAGATTTGAGGTGATCTTTAAACTGGAAAGGTTAACTACTGTCTATAGCTTCAAATAATTCCTTCACTATTTAAGATCCTTCTTTAGTTGTTAGAAATAATCTGCAGATAGGAAGATTAAATAAGAAAATACATAATATGAGTGAAGGGGTTAAATAAAAAAAATGCAAACATATAGTTTCCTACTTCATACAATCAACATTCCACCACTAAAAGCTCTATCATAACTCTGTCCCTTGAAACCCCCTCACACTAATAAATAAAATAACTAGCTACTTGAAAAAAAAAGAAAAAAGTTATTTGACAGATCTTGCAGAGACAAAGAGGTCTTCTTTTAAGCACTGCATCAATAATGTAACAAAAAATTGCGACACAGAAGTATGAAGAGTACAAAGGGAGACAAACAGCAACAAACCTAATTTTCTTTCTAGGCCTTTTGTTGCAGAGACTATGGCTCAGCTACAAATTCTATGACATGAAGATGAGGAGAGCAAAACAAAAAGGCCTTCTTTCAACCCTACAGCATTCTGTTACCAGAAATTATACTCTGGATGATGTAACCTAAAACTGTATATTATACAACATAAAGTAATAAACTGTTGTGTGATTGCTAGCTCCACTAATACAACTGACTAACAATGATGGTAGGCTAAGTAGTTCTGCTTCCAACATTAAGACTGTATTGTTTTAAATACAGTAGGAAAAATATCTGGCTGACAGAGAAACAAATAACTGTCACTATGGCTATCTGAGATTGTCTTGCTTTCTTGACTGGTACCAAAAGGGAAATAATATTTTTTAAAAGACTTTAATTTGTGTATTTCTAGTAGAAACCAGAGTCAGACAATGAGTTAAATCATACTGATGCTCAATCACACCTCCTGTACACTTCCACTCATTCATGGTGTCACTTGATATCAAGCCAAAATAATTCCCTAACATTAACTCATATAATCCTGGTTCAGCAATACATACATGTTCTCATGATATTCCTTATTCTATCTATCTATTGCCAGACACCTCAATCCCGCATGGGGTGGCCACAAACAAATCACCTCCATGTCACTCTGTCCCCTGCCATTTCACTACCACGCTCCCAACTCACACCCTCCTCTCTCATATACCTCTCCACTCCATCCCACCATCTCATCCTCGGTCTCCCCCTCCCTCTCGCCCCCTCCACCTCACTCACGTACACTCTCCTTGTCAGTCTTTCATTCTCCATCCTCTCCACATGCCCAAACCACCTTAATGTTTTTCTCCTAACGCTTCCCATCACGTCCTCAACCACACCACAACGCTCCTTCACTTCCTCATTTGTTAGTCTGTCTCTCCATGTGACTCCACATGCTCCTCTCAAAAAACTCATTTCCACTGCTCTCACTCTTGACTTCTGTCCTTCCAATAGGGTCCAAGCTTCACTTCCATATGTTATAGTTGGTATCACAATACTGTCATGTAACAACTTTTTCACTTCCATGCTCACCTCCCTGTTTCTTATCACTGCTTTCAACGAACCAGCAACCTTCCTTCCCTGCTGCACCCTTTCGAGCACTTCACCCTCCAGACTTCCATCCTTACTCATTACACTGCCCAAGTACTTAAATTCACTCACATTCTCCATATCCTTCCCATCCAATCTCTCTGTACATTCACTGGCTTCACTTCTCTCGAAGACCATCACTTTACTCTTCCATACATTCACCTTTAGATTCCGTTTCTTACACACTCTCCCAAACTCATCTACCAAGGCTTGCAGCTCCCCTTCGTCTTCGCTCAACAACACAGTATCATCTGCAAACACTGCCATCTCTCACTAGGGCCACTCCAACATCCACTGCCCAACCTTGTATCTCTTTTATAACCCCATCCATGTACAGATTGAACAACCATGGAGACATGACACATCCATGTTTCAATCCAACCTTCAAATGAAAAGATTCACTCAGTTTGCCATCCACATGCACTGCAGCCTTAGCACCCTCATACATACTCTTCACTGCCTTCAACAACTTCCCGTCCACTCCATATTTTCTTAATACCTTCCACAAACCTTGTCTATCCACCCTGTCATATGATTTCTCCAGATCCATGAAGACTGCATACAACTTCTTGCCCTTCTCTAGAAACTTTTCCACTAAGGATCTAAGAATGCATATCTGGTCTACACACCTTCCTTATTCAAGGTTTTTAAATACTGCAGTATGAAGGTATAGTGCAGGTATTTAGGTTAAATTACCATCATTATTGTCTGTAATGCCTTGCTGCCTCTAGGCAAAACCTCTCCTAACAGGGGATGGCTGGGACAAACATATTCATATAAAACTCTCTCACTTCTCTTCATTCACTCACCAATGTAATGTTCGTAACTCTTCCACATCATAAAAGTTCCTTCTTTTTCAGTGGTACCCTTAATCATACTTACTGAATTCTTTGGAACCCTGTCTATGTCAATCATTGAATACTTCAGTGACATCTCACTGCGATGCTCTTGTCACTCAGCACCTGCCAGTTCAGTCCTTTCCTTGATTCTAAAATTCTCATAATCTCACTGTTACTCAAACCATCAGTCCTGGATTGTAACATAAAACATTCTTTGTATCTCACTGCCAAGGTTCCCATCAGCTATCTAATCAACTGGTTGCAAAGAAAAACTGATAAACTCTGCTCACAACAAAGAACAATACACAGTATGCTGATATTCATGATAAAAATGTATTTTTCTATGTCTTACATTCCATCGAGGCCACTACCACTCTCACTCATACAAAATCTTGATGCAATAATCCATTTCCTGGGAGAAGTTTCTTTCAACTAAATGAAACTATCTGGTGTCCATCTGAATAAAATTCCTTAGATTTTAGTTACTGGAGGAAGTAACTCCACCAGTCAGAAAGGTCTCAACAAAGCTGAATAAAATTTATCTATCTAACTATAATCAGATGCCATGAGCCTGTAAGGGGTGTCTGTTTGACTCTTGAGTTAGTTGTTTTACGTGGAGGGGCACTAACCCTCTGCCAATCCACTTGTTGACACATAGGGAAAACGTATGGGTTGGGTATATGGTTACCCCCCAGTGTTGTAAATGGTTTCCTGGCTTACAGGAAACCATTTGGCTTCTCACTCAATGTGAAGCCACTTGAAAAAAACTATATCTAGAATTAGCCAAGATCTAATTACTGACAGCATCTGATGGACTGAGTTAAACAAGACTGGTTGATCCCTTTTACTAATTGAGATTTCTCACAACTGAAATAAACTGAATGATGATGTTATTGCTGAATGCTTAGTTAAACATTAAGGAAGAGATCATGAAGCTTGGAGAGCTTCCATCAAGCAAATTATAGCATGAAAAGGGTTTAAAATAATAATGCACCAGTTGTCAAAATAAAACACCTCAAGGTGACTCAATAACTGACACAGGGAATGCAAATATTTAACAAGGTTTATGGAGAAGGATATCTTTACTCCAAACCAAAACAGAATGAAAGTTTTGAAGCAATACTGTACACAGCAGTCTACACATTACTAAAGCATTTGGAATACTCAATCATTATTTTTCATAATTCAAGGAAATTGTTACCTTTTATTGATAAAGGCTGCCTCAGCTGTGGCTGGTTCTCTTGTCTCTCTGTCTTTAACTAAGTCAATCCCAAGGAACATTCCTTGCCCTCGTACATCCCCTGCAAGATAAAGTAGTTCACTAAATGACTGCAAAGATATACCTGATGAAATTAGTTACTGAACAGACTAAACATACTGGGTAATTCATTATAACACCTTTCTTACCAATCATCATGTGTTTTTCTTTCAGATGATTAAACTCTTTTTTTAGGTGACTGCCCATCATTGCAGCATGTTCCATGAGCTTCTCATTTTCAATGACATCAAGGACGGCATTTGCAACTGCAGCAGAAACTGGATTGCCTCCAAATGTATTGAAATATTCCATACCAGTGGCTCCAAAGCTCTCCGCTATTTCTCTGTTGAAGAAAATTTATTACACACACTAAAATAAAAAACCACAAGAGGGTGAATTATTTCCAAACAATAAATCACACACTAAATTTAGTTGTTTATGAGTTAAATGCAAACACATCCCTATTGATGCCAGGCAACAGAACATAATATCTGTCTGCAAAGGCCATCTACATACAGTACACAAAAGCTTCACCTATACAGCATGAGAGAGAGAGAAACTTCAGTTTACCTACAAAGATACACATTTATCATACCTGCGGTAGGGATTAAAACCTTTCGTACCCACTAAAATACATCTGTCTTTTACTCTGACACAGGCTGGAATTAATATAAGTTCAGCATCTTACAAAGGTTGGGCATTTCTATCCATTAATCATAAATGTACAAACATCAATCGTCCATCCATCCACCCATCCATCTATCACCCAAGCCATTACTGCTCCATGGGAACTTAGGGACCTGGGGCTAGGCTGCTCAGTCTAGACATACGAGGTGCAACAAAAAGATAATTTAACAAATCATTTCAGTTGCATACATGCAAAGCCTCATACCACTATACAACATCCCTATGCTGATCGTATCATCATTATTCATCAGCGAAAATTTAACAAATCATTTCAGTCGCATACATGCAAAGCCTCATACCACTATACAACATCCCTATGCTGATCGTATCATCATTATTCATCAGCACTCTGACCCTATTTTCCTACTTAAAGACAGGGTGATGTTGAGTCCAAAAATCAAGGAAAATGAAAGTATGACAGAGGGAGAACTATCAACAGAATGCCTAGTGAAATGGGCCAGACATTTTTTCACTCACCATTCAAGCCCCTCAAATCCTTGCTCTAACTCACAGGCCTAACCTTTGGAACTTTTTTTTTTCTTTATACAGTAGATGCATATTACATTACACATCCTATTATGTATTATAACAATACAGCTTTTTATTCTCTGCAATATATCTGTCATCTAATGTCTTCATTGTTAATATAGGATCTAAACATCCCTAATCTTTTAAAACCTACTATGTTTCTCACCTGTATTATCTTCTGTTAGGTTATGAATCTGCTGTGTAAGTACCCTACCATACACCTTCCCTGATATGCTCAAAAGGCTGATCCCTGTATGATTCATAAACACTTCCCTTCATAGGAAAGTATTATGACTACCTTCTCCAGCCTGCATCTCACGTGTGTTTGCCTATTGTGTGTACTGTCAAATGCCTCATCATTTGCTTGACTAATGTCACTCCAGCTGCCTTAAGCAATTTAATTTTATCAGCTGCTATAAGTACTTATGTCTCTAGTATCTGGTCCTGTACCACTGGTCTACCATCATTATTTATCATACACCAGCAAGTAATTATTGCATTTTTCTTGTCTGCAACTGCCACAGTGAATGTGCCCTCTGTCTATCAACTACATCAGCCTTTTGCTCAAGCACACTACTATCCAAAATCTAAAGTTTATCCCCACCTCCCTTCACATTCAGAGCTCTGGATTCCTTCACTGCCTTGTAGTATTTCTTTTTATCATTCCCATACTAATCACTTATTTTTCTTTCCTACTCACAATCTCCTCTCTTACAGGTTTCTTTTCTGATCTATATGGCTGTTTCATGCTCTTATATCTAAGGAAAAATTGTTAGGAAGATGAGGAAACAAGCAAATGAGAGTCATTCAATATAGGTTCCCTTCTGTGTTCTGGACTACAGAAGCACAGATTCCTTATACCTTAAAGAGGGAGATAAGGGAAGAGTTACTATTGCCATAAAAAAAAGAAAAAAAAAAGCCTATAGTAGTTGCACCAAGCTTTAAAGAGTCTGCATCTTTCTTAACAAGGAAAAATGTGAAAGAATCCTAGCATATAATTCTGCAGCCCTTCAATGTACTTTCGGCTTTCTATAATGCTACAATACGTTAGACTGCTGACACATAAATATAATTTCAGAGAAGTCTATTCTATCAGCATATACTACATACAGAAATAGCTTGTGGTGCAGTACCTGGTGGTGATCACAGCTGAAACAGGATGTCCATTGCCCATGGGTTTGCCAAGGGTAACAATGTCAGGTACTACATCTTCCCCCTGGGTCTGGAAGGCCCACATGTGGGACCCTACACGCCCAAACCCAACCTGTACCTCATCTGCCAAGCAAACACCTCCAGCTGCACGTACATGCCTGAAACACAAACTTCATTAAAGTTCATGCTCATTATTATCTGTGTGTGTGAGAGGTATACAGGGCGAAGTCTGAGTCACAGAGACTTTTACTTGATAATCTAAATCATGAAGGAAGGAAAAATATGGTTTTTAGGGTGGCAAATCAGATGAAGAGAGATAATCGGGACATTGTAGGCGAGCAGTGTGTGAAGAATGATGAAGGAAGGGTAGTGGTTAACAGTGAGGATATTAAAGATGCATGGAGAGAGCATTATAGCCGGTTGTTGAATGAGGAGTTTGATTGGGATAGGGAAGGTTTGGAGCCAGCTGATCCAGTGTTTGGGCCTTGGCCTTTGATTGACGCTGCTACTGTGAGTGAGGCAATAGGCAGGATGCGGGTGGGGAAGGCGGCAGGTGTGTCTGGGTTGACTGC